>OX465281.1:210483894-210747894 GCA_949987705.1 Thereva unica | reverse complement strand
AAATATCGATTAAATTCGCCCAGCGCAAGAAAGCCAAGAGTTCCCGAACAATGTGATGAACTAAAGTTGCTGCAGGATTTTGCGGATTTAATGCAGTCGCCTAATAAAACATTTTCAAGTAATGCACGAAATGATATTGTGGAATCCCATCATGACGACAAAGGTAAAAGCGTAATATATAGAAGTAACAGAGTATGGATTTTTCGCAAGTCAATGACCCCGTTTTTAGAACTTCCAGAACTGTCTTCCACCAGGACAATTAAGTCTGCACCTGGTCCTCGGAGTCCTTACATTAATAATAATAATATCTACGATAGAGAATTTGGACTGGCGGCGGGCTATGCCGAAAAATCCAGCAGTGACACAAATGTTTCTAATAATAAAAAGGATAAGGACATTGCGAACGAGAAGGAAGTCCAGAATGAGGGCAAACTCTCAACCATAAAAAACGCCTTTGAGGTAAGTTTTTCTACACTTGCATTGATTTTTCATGGTTCTACGGCGACAAAATTATCTAGAATCTTCAATAATATTATGAGATAGGTTTTATCCATGTAATTTTTTCCAATATATGTAATTATGGCTCATAATACCTTAACGACTATGAGTATTAGATATGATTGAACCTTCTGAAAAATTTGAAGTAATTTATCACGAAATATTGTGACAACAATTTAAATATAAACTATTAGATGTTAGGTATTGCTCAGGTTCTTATTCTTCTTCTTTGACGACTCTACAACCGGGATGCGGTCCTGGGGTGGTAGCACGTAAGTTGTTTCAATCGACCTCTCCATACAAAAATCTTAAATTTTTGTATGAAGAGGTCGATTGTTGAAACAACTTACGTGCTACCACCCCTGGCATCTCGCAACTGTCATCCAGTTTGGCATCCCTAAGCTCTGAGTGTCCGGGACTACGCCATCCTTCAACGGAGCCTACCGAGCTTTAGTTTCTTTACTACATCTATGTCACGATACCGCTCGTAGATCTCGTCATTGTACAGTTTCCGGAATCGTCCGTATTTTTCTCTCGAACACGGCTAAGAGGTTAGAGTGCTTTTTGCTAAGCACCTACGTTTCAGATGCATATGTGAGAACCGGTAAAACCATCGTCTTATATAGTAAAAGTTTCGACGATATGGTTAAATGCTTGGATTTAAAAAGCCTTCACAGACTATAGTAGGCTCTGTTGGCTTTTTAAGCAGTCTTGTCAGGACTTGTGGAGGATTGTGGATTGTGAGGTGTTGAATTGAGTTTTGAAACTAGACATTTTTCCATAGCCTGCCTCAAGGTGAAAATCTGATCAGTCGTTGATTTGCCTGGGCTGAAGCCACACAGGTGTTGGCCTATGATGTTTCTGGCGTATGGCGCCATCCTGTTTTGTAGGATAGCGGAGAATATCTTATAAGCGGTACTCAACAACGTTATACCGCGATAATTAGTGTTATATCTCCTTTTTTTAGCTTTTTCAAAAAAAAAAAAGCTTATACAGAGGCTCTGTCCGTCTGTCCGTCTGTCCGTCTGAAGCCTACTTTCATCTCTGAAAGTACTGCAGCTACAGACTTGCAAAATATCTCAAAATGTAGCTCTTGGTCAAAAGACCAAAAACTGAGAAAATGGTCTGGAAATTTCAACCAGAAGTATATTTAAACAACAAAAAAGAGCCTTTAAAGAAAATATTGTGACTAATTTTTGTGTTCTAAGGCTTATAACTTCTTAATTATTCATTTTACCATAAAATTTCAAAGTAATAAATTGTAGATTATTTAATTCTAAACAAAAAGAGTCCTTGCAAATTTCCGGTAAGATGTGCCGTTGCGGAGATATAGTGGAAAAACCATTTGCATACGTTTTCCAAGATGGCGGCCAAATGGGGGGGGGGTTAGAATCCCGAAAACTCAAACTTAAGCTCACCCTGACCCCCCCCCCTACACATCCCAAAAATAAAACCTTGTCCTGCATTTTTGCAATGTTAAAGTACCATTTCCATGGACTATAAAGGGCTAGGGAAAGTCCCTCGTCTGTGGGGCTGCGAGATCGATCCTTCGGCTCGCGGTGTTTTTTTTTCGTCATAATAATTTTTTTTTAATTTCCTTCGGGGATTTTGTTTCATATGAAACAAGTTTTTGACATGAATACGTCTCTAAATTTGCTTCCAGAACAAAAACCGATGATAACGAAATAATGGCATATAGTTTTTATTTGCTGCTCAAAAACTATTGTTTATATTGAATAAAGAAATATACCATGACGTGGGTGAAGAATCAAAGAATTTTAGTGTTTACATTTGATTTCCTTTTTTTTAAGCTATGATGATTATATTGTAGTGTTTGTTAAATACTTTGTTAAGTTTTAGATTCAGTCTCACAACTTATAACCTACATAAGCCTTTAACAAAAACTTTTCAAGATTAATTATATATAGCGTTGGTCAGTGTGATACTTATGAATCTCCATGGCCAAACTAGGGTGCGGTAAGCCGAATTTTTAACAATAAGACATGTATGTTTAAGTAAAATAATACACCTAATTCTGTTGTGCAAAGTGCATCACATCAGATTTTCCTCCAATCCAAAGAAAAATGTTTAGATTCGTTTTCTATAGTGTTTACATGTGTGATGTTCTCTTTTTTTTTTCAATTTGACACATTCGAATTATTGGCCTCGATTCCCAGATCCGGCGGGTTGCAAGTGAGTGCGGATCAATCTCCACTTAATATATTGTCATCCAATCTGAAGTGTTATTCAACAGAAAGAATACCATGAAAAAGCGTAATTAGTGGCTAGTCTCTAGGCACAACATCCCACTAGTTATGTACCAGGCAGAGGATGCCTTTTCTCCAGTCTTCTGGTATCACTTCCTGCTCCCATACTTGCACAATTAATTCATGAATAGCTTGGTTTAATGTATTCGCTCCATATTTAACCAGCTCCGATGGGATGCCGTTTGCACCCGAGGCCTTGTTGTTTTTGAGCCGGGTTATGACTCTGCTAACTTTTTCTAAGTTTGGTGAGGCAGCATAGTATTATCATCAGATATTGGTGGAGCCTCCGAACCCTCAGTTAGCTCGCCATTTAGCAATTCATGAAAGTGCTCTTCCCATCGCCCAAGATACCTTTAGGTTTTGTCCCTTCTTCCCTTCTTTGTCCTTGCATGCGGACTTCGATAGAACGCCGCCTTGTCTCTCTGTACTGTTCTAGCTCACAGACCAAATTTTTTTTCCAGGCTTCTTTTTTTCGTCTGTGAAATCTCTTTTCTTCTTTTCTGAGCTCTTATATTATATCTATTTATATTTCTCTTCGCGTACCCGTGTTCTCTGAGACTGCTCGGTACGCAGCATTCTTACGTTCAGTTGCCAGCTTGCATTCATTATCGAACCAGTTATTCCGATATCTTCGAATTCTGCCTAAGATGGAATCAGCAGTACCAAGGACAATATTTGTGGGTCCAGAGCCGTCCAGCTCTCTTCTACGCCCGGCATCTCATCCCCGAGGCTTAGGGCGAGTTCTAATGCATGACCGTAGCTGTTTCTGGACATTTCCTTGCGTAGTGCAGCGGTGTTGATTCGAGCCTGATCAGCGGATACCAAGTTTTTCGGCGTTGTAATGCGCTCTCGGAGCACCATACCAACAAGATAGAGATTCGAGTCGAAGTTGGCACCTCGGTACGTTTGTACCGTCGTCAGACCCGAAAGTTGGCGGCAGTCTGTCAACACATGGTCTATTTGGTTGCGAGTGGCTCCATCACGAGATACCCAGGTGGCTTTATGGATATCTTTACGCGCAAATCTAGTACTTGCAACGACCAAGTTCTACTAGCTGCCGTCTCTACAACTCGCTGTTCATTGTCATTAGTGTTTTCATGCAAGCTGTGGTTGCCGACGTATTGCCTGTATATGGGCTCCCTGCCTACTTTGGCGTTCAGATTTCCCAGTATAATTTTTACATCATAACTGGGGCAGGCATTAAATTCCCGTTCAACTAATTCGAAGAAATCTTCTTTATCATCATCCGGGGACTCTTTTGTAAGTGCGTGAACATTTATGAGACTGATGTTCTTAAATTTACCTCACACACGAAGGGTGCATAGCCTTTCGGGTATTGCTTTAAAGCCGATAATCGAAGGCTTCATTCTTTTGCTGACCATAAAACCTACTCCGAGCACATGGTGTTTTGTACGATAGCTGTAATATACGTCATACCCAGGTTTTTGCAAAACACCATTCCCTGTCCATCTCATCTCCTTGATGGCGGTAATGTCAGCTTTATACTTTGACAGGGTATCGGCTAGATGTTGTGTAGCTCTGTGCAGAGTTCAAACATTCCATGAGAAAACGTAAATCCTTTTGCCTTTTTCGTTGCCGTGGTCCTCGTCGTAGATTCCAGTATCCGAGCCATGTAACTCCGCCGTCGCCTGGTCCCAAGTCCAGGGTGTGAAAGGAGGAGGGTTGTCGACCTGCCGAATTGATCGTAAAAACTAGGCAAGAAACCGCATTTTTCAAAGCGGCACCGACAGCAGCGTATCCGTTGCGGGGACGTCCCGCTCGGACCGCCAGCTAACGGATCAAAGAAGAAGAAGAAGAAGATCCGAGCCATGTTGCTCGTTCCGTAACAATTATTTTTTCCGGGGTTATTAGCCTCACTCCAACCTTACTTGGAAGAGACTAGCCCGATCATATTAACCTATCCTCTCTCATAGAATAGTTACCAGTGGCCACTACTAGCCACATGTGAAATAGAACAAAAAGTAGTCCAGCAGGCTTAAGGCTAAATCCGACTAAAACTAAAGAAATGCGGATAAATGCGAACACTATTGAACGGACTGCGCTGAATAACCGTGACGTGGAACTGGTAAATAAATTCTGCTACCTCGGTAGCATTATTACCAAAAATGGTGGGGCAGAAGACGTCAGTTCCAGAATAAACAAAGCACGAGGCGCATATGCATGCCTGTTCCGCATATGGAGATCAACGGAGATCTTAACTAACACCAAATTGCGGCTGTTCACGTCCAACGTTAAGGCAGTTCTTTTGTACGGTTGCGAAACATGGAAAGTCACCCATTTCATCACAAAGGGCTTACAACTTCTCATCAACGTAGATGCCTACGGCGTATGCTAAAAATCCGCTTGCAAGATAGAATTTCAAATGAAGGCGCCGCACAATGGTCACCATTGTCGATCTGAGCGAGCTGAGCAGATAAAACATATAATTAACGCTTGGAAGACTTTACGAAAAGATTGAAGACTAATTTAAGTGAATAGTTTGTTTGTTTAAATATTGAAAGATAAGGATAGTGCTGAAAAATAACTAAAATAAAACGAAATTAAAATGAAAAATATAAATAACCGAACGCGTATTTGGAGGCAATGGATATATTGTTTTTTTTTTGTCAGTTTTGTATTTACGTACAAAGTAAGAGCCTTTTCAGCTGTAAATTCTGTGGTTGTGAAGGAGAACACCTGGGAAATCCTAGTCAGAGCTGGGAGCTGTCACGCAAAACATAGTCTGCTAGAATGCAACTATTTCCGCCCTATCTCCTATGAGAGATTAAATGAGTAATAACTCAAGTACCATCCATCCAATGGCGCTACAGACCAAATCGAGCCTTGGTCTCCTCTAGGCCATTTCTTCTAGTTTGCAGCAGTTCTCCACTTAGCGAAATTTCTTCATTTAAACAAAAACTAGTGGAATGTTGTGCCTAGAGACTAGCCTCTAATTACGCTTTTTCATGGTATCCTTTCTGTTGAATAACACTTCAGACTGGATGACAATATATTAAGTGGAGATTGTGAAGAATCACGAAAACATTCCAACAAATAACTTGAAAAACTAACGCAATAGTGAACACTCCATCTATGCTAATATTACATTACTCTTCGTTTTACCTGTGATTATCAATTTCCATAAAATATACAAAAAACATTTCATAAATAATAGAAAATCTGTTATCATAAATCAGTTGTTTACTTCCTTCCGAAGTTTATACATATAAACTGTAATGTAATGTACCTTTTTACGTAAGAATGAATAAATATGTTTATTGCCACATTCCTACAATTTCATGTTTGGAGTATTGGGAAGACGCTAGATCGGCGTGCGAAAGGAACCCTAATCCTTGGTGACGAAGGCTTAGTTTATTATAATTTTTTTTTTTGTTATTCTGAAGAGATACATACAAATTTAGTTAATAAAAACTTAAAAATATGCTTTTAGACAAAGGGCTGCAAAAATTTTTAGATATGGGGCAAATCGTTTGTAAAATTTTTGTAAAATATTAAAAATTCTGAGAAAAATCACTTCCTTATAGTGATGGACTATAAGGGACGATTTTAAATACACCGTTCGTGCAATTAAATTTATAAATTTTCATTCATTTCAGTAAGCGTTTATATTCCCTGGTAAAAATTAGACATCTTCATTTCGTTTTATATCTACTGACACTCACTAATAATTTTAATAACTGTGACTATCCATTTTTCATAAACCTACCAAATATTTCGTTTAAATCATAGATATTTTTTTGTGACAACAGCGAAGTTCGATAAAATTGAGTTTTTTTTGGTCTACAGCACCACCGACATGCCTATAAACTTTATAAAATGAGCAGCATATAAAATATGCATATAAACAAATAAATACTTTATATTATTTCCGCGAAATTTTTTAATGATTTATAAAGCCGCCGAAGAGCCATAAAAAATTAAGAAAATGATATTTTTTCACTTTTAATTAAGTAAATGTTTATGTTCTTCTGAGTATCATTGGCCTCGATTCCCAGATCCGACGGGAGGGAAGTGAGTGAGGATTTGACACTTTGCGATTCTCAAATCCGCAGTCCCGGATTGGTTTAAATCGAAAATTCGGAGTGAAGACTCACGCGATAATGAAATATATGATGTCGGATTATCTCAGGCGCATTTGTCGTTCAAATCCGCTGAAAATTTGTTGCGGATCACACTTTTACAGCGCGGAAAATGTCAAAAAGAAATTCGGGGTTGCGGATCTGAGAATCGCAAAGTGTCAAATCCGCAACTCACTTCCCTCCCGTAGGATCTGGGAATCGAGGCCATTATTAAATAATATAATTTAGTGATAGAATCACAACATGTTACACCGAAGTAAAAAAAAAATTGTATTTCACCATTGTGCGGCCGAGGATTGAACTTGGTTCCCCGGGATAGGATTCCAGCGCCTTACCTCTAGGCTACCGATATATGGACTTTATTAGAAATCTCTTTTTTGTTGTTAAATATACTTCCGGTTGAAATTTCCAGACCATTTTCTCAGTTTCAGGTCTTTTAGACTAAGAGCTACAATTTGAGATATGGCCCAAGTCTGTAGCGGCAGTACTTTCAGAGATGAAAGAAGGTCACAGACGGACAGAGCCTCTGTATAACCATTTTTTTTTAAAAAAGCTAAAAAGGCCCAACCGAATGCTATGAAATTTTTTTCAGAGCATTTGTCTATCCTTACTAATATTATAAATGCGAAAGTAACTCTGTCTGTCTGTCTGTCTGTCTGTTACGCTTTCACGCCTAAACCACTGGACCGATTTTGATGAAATTTGCTACAGACATAGTTTATACCTTGGAGACGGACATAGGCTACTTTTTATGGAGAAAAAAAAGGGTTGAAGGGGGTGAAATGGGGTTCAATAAGTTGTAAGGGGATTTTTTTTCTTTACTTTTTTTTTCTATTGTATAAAAAGTAACTGACTGACAGACAACGCACAACCTAAACCGCTAGAGCTATATTGCTGAAATTTTGACAGTGCATCCCTATAATGACGTGGACATCCATTAAAAAGCGATTTTTCGACATTCATCCCCTAAGGGGTTGAAATGCGGTTTATCCAAACCGCTAAAGTTAGAGCGCTGAAATTTTGACAGTGCATCACTATAATGGCGTGGACATCCACTATAAAGCGATTTTTCGAAGTTCATCCCCTAAGGGGGTGAAATGGGACTTTTCCAAACCGCTAAAGCTATAGGGCTGAAATTTTGACAGTTCATCCCTATAATGGCGTGGACATCCACTATTAGGCGATTTTTCGAAATTCATCCCCTAAGGGGGTGAAATAGGGTTTACCCAAACCGCTAAAGCTCCATCCATCCATCCAATGGCGCTACAGCCCAAATCGAGCCTTGGCCTCCTCTAGGGCATTTCTCCAAGTCTGACGGTTCCTTGCAGCAGTTCTCCAGTTCCGAATGTTCAGCATTGGGCGGTGTGAATAAAAACTTAGTGTTCACTTACGGTGAACACTTCTGAGTGGAGTGATTCTTTAAAAAATGAACACTCGATTTGGTGTGAATAAAAATTTCCTCATTCAAATGCAATTCACTCATGGGAAATTTTAGGATTCAAGTGTTGAAGTGTCAATGTTGTACGTCATGTAAGAATCAAAGTAAGCAAAAATTTAGTTTTATCAAAAAGCAAAGTAGTACAGGTAAAATACTAAAAATAGCGAAATGGGTGCAGGCTGAAACTTTGCAGAGATCTTCCTTTAAGGGTGCCTAATAAGGAGTTATAAGGGCTTTAGTCTCAAAATATCAGTTTTTTGGTAATTTTATCGCAAAATACTGTTCACAAAGTTTGTAGATCATGCGATTATCTAAAAAAAAGTTATTATACATTTACCCGTGCGAAATGCTATTCATGAGATATCACCGTTTTAAAGATTTAAAATACTCGTATGCTCTCATTCGGTAGGTCATCAGACGTTCAATAAATCCTTTGTCTTTACAAATGCTAAAAAACGAAGAAAATTGTGATTTTGCTCATGTTTTCCGCCTAAATGGAGTCACTCAAGTTTTTGCTCTTTATACTAAATAAAGAAAATATATGTACTTGAAATATGAGAAATATGAGTATGTTGCTTTACAATAATTAGTCTACGATTTATTCAACCTTAAGTAAATTAAAAAAAAAAATATATATATATTTTTTTTTCGTAAACAAAACTGTATCTTAGTGGATAGTGTGGATAGCCCGCTTTCTAGAACAATTTTTTCCTCCAAATACATCCAGGAATAACCCATGAAAATATTAGCTACGTTGTCCAACAAAGGATTCATCGAACGTCTGATTACCTGTACAAGTCCCGAATTAAAAGGAAGCTATTTGCAAAGTTTCAGCCTGTACCCAATCATTTCCGCTATTTCGCTTTTCGGCTAAATTTACCTGTACAAAAAAAAGGGAATTAAAATGTTTTTGAATATTAATCCTCGGAATGGAAAATGTCACGGTCTGCGGTGATTTGGTGATTCCGGTTATAACTTGAAGGTGTTGAATGAAGAAACTCGAGGTGGCGTTTTACCAAAACTTGAAAAAATTAAAACTTTCTTAAGATATGTAGGTGCTCCGGGCTTTCAAATCGGTGAAGCTCTTGGCATCCATAGAACAACAGCGGCAAAATAATTTGGGAGGTGTGTAGTACTACTCTGGAAAGTACACATGACTTTTACCCGTAAAGCATGGATGGTACATAATTTTAATAAAATGACAAAACTGTCCTCTAAGTTGAAGTTTCCTTTTTAATTATTTTCTCCATCGATTATCTCTTCCAAATTTCATTTCATCAAAAAAATCAATTTCATCACACATTTTTCGATTTTAAAGCTCCTCGCCACCACCCTTAACTTTTACGAGCGTTCGCTCACAAACTAACGTAAAAACTGAATTTTATTCACCCGAAAATGAAGTGTTCACTTTATATGGAGAAATGACAGAGTAAAGTACTTAACGAAACCTAACGAAGGGTATTTTTATTCACGCCAAACTAAGTGTTCCCTTCACAAATACGAGTGAACGCTTGCACTCACTTTTTATTCACACCACCCATTGTCTCTGCGTCAGCCGTCACAGAGTCCATCCATCTTCTCCTGGGTCTACCTACTGGTCTGTTTCCTGGAATTTCGGCCACCATAAGCCGTTTTGGGATACGGTTATCATTCATCCTGACTACGTGGCCGGCTAGTCTTAGTCTGTTGATTTTTATAAACGTTGAGAGTTCTAGGTCGTCAAAAATTTCATACAACTCGTTGTTGTATCTCCTTCGCCATATCCCATCCTCTCTCGTTGGGCCTATTATGCATCTGAGCACCTTCCTCTCAAACCTGTTGACTTGTTCCTCTATCTCCTGGGTCATAGTCCAAGTCTCGCTGCCATAGCACAGTACTGGTCGTATTACTGTTTTGTAGAGTGAGAGTTTCGTTTTTCTGTGCACAAATCTTGAGTGCAATATTTGTTTTTGGGCATAAAAAGCTCTATTAGCCAGTAGTATTCGTCTAGTTACTTCTTCCTTTTCATCGTTTCTTTTTGTAATTGTAGACCCAAGGTAGACTGTTTTATCGACTACTTCTAGATTATGTTCGTCGATAGTTATATTTCTTCCCATTCTAAATCTTCCAGCTCTGGATTGTTGCATCACCTTCGTTTTTTCTTCATTGATGTTCAGCCCTATGTCCTTGGCCGCCTCTTTTAATTCGACATAGACTTCTTTCGCTGCCAAGAAGGACCTTCCCACGATGTTCACGTCATCCGCATATCCAAGTAATTGTACAGACTGCGTTGCTATGGACGCATTTCTCCGTACTGATGTTTTTCTTATCACCCATTCTAGGGCCAGGTTGAAAAGCATGGGGGCTAGTCCATCTCCTTGTCTAAGACCTTGTCGCACTTCGAACTCTTCTGTTATTGCATTTTGAATCCTTACTTTCGCCAGGGAGCTATTCGTTGCGCATTTTATCAGTCGTACCAGCTTGGAGGGGACTCCTAATTCCAATAGGATCCTGTACAGCCTCTCTCTGTTTATCGAGTCATATGCCTGTTGAAAGTCGACAAATATCTGGTATATATCTATATTCCTTTCCCAGGTTTTCTCCAGAATTTGTTTTAAGGTCAGCAGTTGGTCCGATGTTGACCTGTTTGTCCTAAAACCAGCTTGATATTCTCCTATAAGGCCTTCCGCTATAGGTTCTAGTTTTTGTTTCGCTAAAGCTATAGGGCTGAAATTTTGACAGTGCATCCCTATAATGGCGTGGGCATCCACTATAAAGCGATTTTTCGAAATTCATCCCCTAAGGGGGTGAAATGGGGTTTATCCAAACTGCTAAAGCTATAGGGCTGAAATTTTGACAGTGCATCCCTATAATGACGTGGACATCCACTAAAACGCGATTTTTCGAAATTCATCCCCTAAGAGGGTGAAATGGGGTTTATCCAAACCGCTAAAGCTATAGGGCTGAAATTTTGACAGTGCATCCCTATAATGGCGTGCACATCCAATATAAAGCGATTTTTCGAAGTTCATCGCCTAAGGAGGTCCCATGGGGTTTACGCAAACCGCTGGAGCTATATTGCTGAAATTTTGACAGTGCATCCCTATAATGACGTGGACATCCATTAAAAAGCGATTTTTCGACATTCATTCCCTAAGGGGTTGAAATGCGGTTTATCCAAACCGCTAAAGTTAGAGCGCTGAAATTTTGACAGTGCATCACTATAATGGCGTGGACATCCACTATAAAGCGATTTTTCGAAGTTCATCCCCTAAGGGGGTGAAATGGGACTTTTCCAAACCGCTAAAGCTATAGGGCTGAAATTTTGACAGTTCATCCCTATAATGGCGTGGACATCCACTATTAGGCGATTTTTCGAAATTCATCCCCTAAGGGGGTGAAATAGGGTTTACCCAAACCGCTAAAGCTATAGGGCTGAAATTTTGACAGTGCATCCCTATAATGACGTGGACATCCACTAAAACGCGATTTTTCGAAATTCATCCCCTAAGAGGGTGGAATGGGGTTTATCCAAACCGCTAAAGCTATAGGGCTGAAATTTTGACAGTGCATCCCTATAATGGCGTGCACATCCAATATAAAGCGATTTTTCGAAGTTCATCGCCTAAGGAGGTCCCATGGGGTTTACGCAAACCGCTGGAGCTATATTGCTGAAATTTTGACAGTGCATCCCTATAATGACGTGGACATCCATTAAAAAGCGATTTTTCGACATTCATCCCCTAAGGGGTTGAAATGCGGTTTATCCAAACCGCTAAAGTTAGAGCGCTGAAATTTTGACAGTGCATCACTATAATGGCGTGGACATCCACTATAAAGCGATTTTTCGAAGTTCATCCCCTAAGGGGGTGAAATGGGACTTTTCCAAACCGCTAAAGCTATAGGGCTGAAATTTTGACAGTTCATCCCTATAATGGCGTGGACATCCACTATTAGGCGATTTTTCGAAATTCATCCCCTAAGGGGGTGAAATAGGGTTTACCCAAACCGCTAAAGCTATAGGGCTGAAATTTTGACAGTGCATCCCTATAATGGCGTGGGCATCCACTATAAAGCGATTTTTCGAAATTCATCCCCTAAGGGGGTGAAATGGGGTTTACCCAAACCGCTGGAGCTATAGGGCTGAAATTTTGACAGTGCATCCCCTTAATGACGTGGACATCCTCTAAGAAGCGATTTTGCGAAATTCATTCCCTAAGGGGGTGAAATGGGGTTAACCCACACCGCTGAAGCTGAAGGGCTGAAATTTTGACAGTGCATCCCCTTAATGACGTGGACATCCTCTAAGAAGCGATTTTGCGAAATTCATTCCCTAAGGGGGTGAAATGGGGTTAACCCACACCGCTGAAGCTGAAGGGCTTTAATTTTGACCGTGCATCACTATAATAACGTGGACATTCACTTAGGAGCGATTTTTTGAAATTTATCCCCTAAGGGGGTTAAATGGGGTTAACCCAAACCGCTGGAGCTAAACGGCTGTAATTTTGACAGTGCATCTCTATAATGACGTGGACATTCACTAAGAAGCGATTTTTCGAAATTCATCCCCTAAGGGGGTGAAATGGGGTTACCAAACTACTGGAGATATAGGGCTGAAATTTGGACAGTGCATCGCTATAATGACGTGGACATCCACTAAGAGGCGATTACTCGAAATTCATCCCCTAAGGGGATGAAATGGGGTTAACCCAAACCTCTGATGCTGAAGGGCTGAAATTTTGACAGTGCATCCCTATAATCACGAAGAAATTAATGACTCGAAATTCACTTTATTTAATATTCATTTGTGATTGCTTCATAATTTCTTGCACCCACGTAAATAGGCGAACAAACTTAACGAACGTTCGTCAAACCCTAAAATGTCACTTCTATTGATGACATAAACATGCCAATCTCTGCTTCAAAACTTGCAGATTTGTTGAGCAAATGAACGATATACGATATACGCAGCAATTTGTTTACCATATTTATTAAAAAAATGCAATATAATAAACCCTTTTTAAGGATAATAACAGCTGACTTTTTTGTTTGTTTTTTTTTTGAAGGAAAACATTGCACATAATAAACAGTTTTTATTTAAAGGCGTTGCAAGGCACGCGGGTTTTATGCTAGTATAAATATAATTGGAGTGTCTGTCTGTGATTTCAAAATAATTGTTTTTTTAATTTTATATGGTTTTTTACATGATTTTAAAACGAAATCACGCATTTTTAAAATTTTTGTCTGTCTGTATGTCTGTCTGTCTGTTTGTTCGGGCTAATCTCGGAAACGGCTAATCCGATTGGGATGGGACTTTCATTGGAAGATTCAGTATTTTGGCGGGCATGTTTTAGGCTATTTATATACACTATAAATTAACTCTACCTGTATGTATGTATGGATGTATGTATGTAGACAAATCTTGAAAATTGTTTTTGACCCACTTCCATATAACCGATCAGCTTCAAATTTTGCACACATGTACAGTTCAAGTGACAATGCAATCTGACCATTTTATAGAAAAATCCAGATGGCCGTTTCAAGATGGCGTCCGAATTTCGCAATTGTGCTCGCTGACCGCAGACATGGGTATCAAATGAAAGGGAATGATAAGTATAATATTTGGTGTCATTCCAAATTCCAAATGGCGGCCGGGACAAAATGACGGCCAACACAGATGGCGGATTCCTTTTTTATTTACATCTCGATCGGTATGGGTATCAAATGAAAGGATATGACAAGTAGAAAACTATTATCTGGGTGGCGTAATTCCAAATTTAAAATTGCAGCCAACACAAAACGGCGGGCTACCTTTTTTTACAACGCTCTCGGTATGGACACCAAATAAAAGTGTATGATGAGTAGAGTATAGTAAGCTGGGTGATTTTAAATATCGGTCACCACAAAATAACCGAAGACAGATAATAAACTAAAAGGTAGAAATCTAAAAATATAGTTTAAAAAACTTAAAAATATGCTTTTGTTTAAAAATGAACTAAAAAGTAAAAAATTATGTTGAATGAAAACTTTTTTGCTCAAGCCAATATATTTAGTTATTTAGCTAGCGAAAAGTTGTAGTAATAATAAAATAAGAATATAGGTAAAGTCCCACGCTTTTTAACATTTCGAAAGGTAGGTTATTTGGCCAATATGAGATCAGGACAGTAGCAGAGATTTCGGCAACTTTACTCACATCAGGAAGAACAGCTCATTCTATGTTTAAGATACCGATCCAAGAAGATTATATCGAAAATCATGCGTGGAACAAATCTAAAAACCTGCGTGGAAAAAATCTAAAGTTTTACAAGACTGCATGATGACTGTCTGCGAATGCGATGAGTGTACTATGGCAAATAAAGTATCTATTAACAGAACACCGCGAGATTTAAGATGTAAAAACCAATTATTTTGGGGAGAAACTGTTTTATTGGCATAGATTCCGGGCAAATGTTGCCGGCTGTCCGGACAAATATGTGGGCCGATGATATTGATGCATTTCTGAAATGATCACTCATTTAGGGACATATTGGAAAACGTCATTTAAAGCAAAAGATGAGAACGCAATCAGAAAACTCAGAATTCAGTACTATTCTCCTCAACATAGGATATACAATAGAAAATGCTCTGAGATTAATGAGAATGATGACAGTAAGCTGCTGGCTGTTTGAGAAACATGGCACGTCTGAGGCCTATGGATAAATTAGATATATGGATAAATTAGTGAAGCCGTATTTAGAGAAGAAGCGTTATATAGATCACGATTTATGGTGGGAGGTATGTAAGAATGACGCGGAAATTTTGATGAGCGATATTTATGACGATTTCGAAAATATCAACTCAACTAAATCGACTCAACTCAGTAATGCCACAAACGTGTTGTAATACTTACAAGTGAAACATCTAACATCGTTTATAAACAAGCGTTAAAGTGGATTGTTAACCAGTGCCAGTGCGGGCGGTATGACCGGAAACGACGAAACACGAAAACGGGAAGCAGCAACTGTCCTTTTTAGGATCAAATCAGTAGTATCGTCTTAAAATGTTAGCAATCTTCGTCTCAAGCCATGTTCGCCATGGGGCAAGTTCAGGGTACCAATTATCTGAGAACGTCAAAATCTACGAGCACAAGACATATTCAGAATAAAATTGGCTGGGTATCTGTTGTTCACGTAGTATAAAAGTTTTCCGATGATTAACCTCGAATTTTAAAAAAAGGTGTAGGTAACATATTTTTATAGTCAACTCTAAAGTTTTTTATATATCCAAAATCATGTCATGCAGATTTGTTCTTTGATTCATTATACCCTTTTCTTATTCCGGACTATGCACATATAATTTTATTTTATTAAAAGGCGTTGCGACGCACGCGGGTTTTTGCTAGTTCACTAATACTCTTCTTTCGGCACCTCAAAGAGTCGATATACTTTTTGGTTCAGGCGGTATCGTGCAAGTACAAAAATCAAGAACGTCGTTTAAACAAAAAACAGTTCGACCGAATTTTATGAAAATCTTTTCAGATTATATTTTCGTTAATACTCGAACGGCACCTCAACTAAGTCGATATCTTTTTGGTTCGCGCGGTATCGTGCAGGTTGCCGAAAATACTAGCGCTAAAGATTCCAAAGTGCGACACTCCCCACCAGGTCCTCTTCAAGTATGCTGTTATTTTCCCAAGAACAAATTTAGTACGTCAATATTCCAGGTATCAGTATCATGCCCTAATAGTGATTGGGTCAAAACGTTCAAACGAGATCATCCGCGAATATGCCATTAAACACGAGAAGAGACTTTTTGCCCATACCAACGTTGAGACTATACCATTATAAGGTACTAACGAAATTAGACGGCTCAACAGATTTGGTAGAATAAAGAATGAACACTTGCATTCCCGCTTGTATGATCCTAGTGATGCAAGCACAAAAGGTTATTTTCATCGAGTTTATGGCCCAACTCGTTTTATTAATATTGAAATGTTTATAATATTATTGCATTATTAATGTTCCAAACTCTAACGGGCTTTAAAAAACTGCTGCATTTATACAAAATATTCCAAGTATTACATTGAAAAACCGCAATTAAACCTAAAAGTAGCCTGGATAATTATTATTAATGTGAAAATGTATAAAGTACTATCTATCTATTGAAATTGACATGCTTAACCTGGCCCATCCATTAAAGTCAAATTGATCCACATGTCCCATTAAAAATAAAACATGCGAGGTTTAAAACCTTATTTTACGTTCGTCATAGCAACAATGTCAAGGGTATTGTCATGCATACTAATAAACCGAATGATATTTTTGTTTAATTGATTCAAGCCCATGCTATTCACCTCAACCGTGAATTATTACTTAAGATTTATGAATTGATAAATGAGGAACTGTGATGAGTATCAGGCGTTGTGCCAAAATTATATTCAAAGTAAGACGAATCTATTTTTTTTTCGTAATCCTTAAGTTGTTTCTTAATTGTTTTCTTTCCACTTAACACATAAAGGGTTCGCCATGTACAACCCCTTACAAACTAACCATGGCCTTAATTGTTAATTACATTCTCTATCGAAAAGCCTTTGCGTGCATAGTTAATATAGGTTTGTAATATTCACGAAAATTCAAAATTTTCTTTCCTGCTACCACCTACGAAGTTCATCAGAACTACAAGCCCCAACACCCTTTTATTAGCCATGCCATGGCATTCAATACTACGACGAAAGTCCTTTTTTCCAGTGCTTCCTTAATTCATACAAGGAGCGCGAAAACCACTTGCCGGTTGCCATCATTAAACTCGAACCCTAACGCTTTTTGTCTGCTGACCTTATTTTCACATCATGAAATGTCGATTACATGAAATGGTCTCAGAACTCATCAAAACAATTTTTCGACCTTGGCATGACTATTTATCAGCTGTATGCTTCCTTCCATTGATTTACAGGGGGTTATGTTCCGTTTCTACACCTATATCCATGAAAATACCTGTAGTCTGCTGTCATCGCTTTTATTAATTATATTCCTCACAAACATATGAGAGAGAGCTCGCCATTGATATATAAAGGGGGTCTTCTGGACAGAATCACTTCATACGACTGTTGGTGTTCTTCGGGGCATGACGGGACTCAAATCTAGATGGTAGAACGTGAAAATCGTGTGTAACAAGAAAACATTTCGTGCTCCCCTAGTAGTAGTATCAAATCTTTACTGAACGGTGAAGGTGTCCTTTATTACATGTATAGTTTATTTTTTCGTTTACATTTGTGAAACAGTGAGAGTTTTTAATGAAGTATTGTTCAAAAGAGTTCAAAGAGTTTCGTATTTGATTACGTTCGGTAAAATTGGAAGAACTTTGTGATTATTTTAACGATCTTCAAAGTCATGAAATTTATTATTTTGTGCTCATTGTAATGGTTTTATATAGTGAATAAAACATAAAGGAGTAAATGGAGCGGAAACGGGCGTATAATGGAAAAACAAAAGCCAGTCTGGATAATTGAGCAGTTAAATGCGTAATTAATGGTTTTTTATTCATCTACTCATTGAATATTATTGAGGTTTTTGGTTCCGCTTATTGTTTTGTTATGAATAATATTGACGACTTATATTTTTCTACGATTTAAATGAGAGAATTTAGTTATAGGGAAATGTATCTTGTTGGATAAGATTAAATTCCAAATTCCAAAATTTACTAACTTTTTTGCGTTATAACTTTATATATATGTACATACGTTTAAATGCAGCGCCAAAATATTGCTGTTCGAATGTTTCGGTTACAGACCTACAACTCCAAGTTGTTGACTAAATAATTGGATATGCTTATTGACCCACAACAAGTATACCCTATTCAACAGCTGTGTCAACACGCACTGTGATTAGAAATAATTGTTAGAAGTAAAATTCATATTAGAAACGCCACCTCAAGCTTGGCCAGGCGAAATATATGTTTTCTTACTCAGGTTTTAAGCAAATCGATTATTGATAAAACATAAAAGCAGCCCAGTATTCTCTATTTTTTTTTTTAAGCAAATTTAAATTTTTATCATCTCTTAAGAATCGTTGGATAATATTTTTATTAAATTTAATATAGACTATGCTACACGGTAATCCACATATAGTGCATCGCGAAAATTGTTTACTACCAGATCATCTTTGAATTTTCCACAAAAGCTGTTCCTTAATTTTAAGTCTTACTTTCAAACATACATTTCATATTTACTGGATAATTAAACATTCTCCCTACTTACTTACTTATTCCTCTTTAATCCCTCATGAGACATAGGGCGGAAACAGTTGCCCTCCAGCGGACTCGGTTTTGTGCGACAGCTCTCATCTCCGACCAGGATCTCCCAGTTGTTGCGGGCTCTGGTAATAGAGTTCTCCTCCACCTTGTTCTATGTCCTCTGACTCGTCGGGATCCTTGCGGATTCCAGTCAAGGGCCTGTTTGGCTAGATTCTCGTGTTCGCGTCGCAAGGTGTGGCCAATCCAATTCCATTTCCTTCGCCTGATTTGGTGTCTATCCTTTCTTGTCCGGCATGGCGCCAGAGCTCTTCATTTGAAATTCTATCTTGCCAGCGGATTTTTAGGATACGACTTGTAGGCGCTCTGTGATGAATTAGGTAACTTTCCATGTTTTGCAACCGTCCAAAGGAACTGCCTTAACGTTGGAGTTGAATAGCTGCAATTTGGTGTTAGTGAAGATTTGCGTTGATCTGCATTTGCGGAACAGGCATGCATATGCGCTTCGCGCTTTTTCATTCTGGAACTGACGTCTTCTGTCCCGCCGTTTTCGGTTATAAGACTACCGAGATAGCAGAATTTATTTACCAGTTCCACGTCACGGTTATTCAGCGCTGTCCGTTCAACGGTGTATCCGCCTTCCAGGATTGGCTGTACTGCATCTGCTATGAGGCTTGAGTCGAGTTTCAACAATTCTGGCGGGATGCCATCTTTTCCAACTGCTTTACCATTGACTATTGCGTGAATTGCGGTTACTATTTCCGTCTTGGATGGTTCCACGTGTGGTGATTCTTATTGGCTGTGCATTGATGCTGTTTTCTTGAGGTTGCTGTAAAAGCGTACCATTCAGGGCGCGAAGAAGTAATCTTCTCATCTTTGGAGTTGCTCCTCGTTACTGCAAAGCAGCCTTCCATCCGCACTCTTAACGGCATGTTTTTTAGTAGAGTACTTTCCCGAGAGTTGTTTAGTGATTTGGTACAGCACTTTAGTGTTGCCTGTGTTTGCCGCGTTTTCCGCTTTTTCTGCGAGCTCGTTTATCTGCCGTCTTTTATCACGCCGGACGCTTCTTTTTACCTCCCGGTGCAATTGGGAGTATTCCCATTCAGGTTGGTGACGTTTGTCCGGGTTGCCTGTTATTTTTGAGGGCGCTTTTGCGTTCTATTTTGGCTAGGCTGTGTCCGTGATCCAGTGTTGCTGGTTTCTTTGGACACAACCGATGCTTGTTTCCGCTGCTGCTATAATAGCGCCCTTTGTAGTACTCCACAGCTCTTCGATGTTATTTTCGTCAAAAACTCTCTGCTTGCTAGTTTGTTGTAGCTTCCCAGTAAATTCTCGCCTTATAATGCTCTCCCACGGAAGGGCGCGTTGGACGTTTCTGATTGGGGCTATTTTAAGGCAAATAGTTGCTACTATCAAATGGTGGTCACTTCCACTGTCTGCTCCCCTAAAGCTCCTGACATCATCTAGAATAGTTCTCCGTCTGTGGCTGATGCCCACGTGATCTATCTGCTTTCTCGTTCTGCCATCGGGCGATACCCAGGTCTCCTTATGTATCTTCTTGTGGAAAAAGTAAGTTTCACGTACCATGAGTTGGTGGGAGCTACAAAAGTCAACGAAAAGCTCACGTTGCTGCAAGTGGCCTATGCCTTGATTTCCTGTGTGTTCAAGGCCGGTGTTGTTGGGGCCGATCTGTGCGTTTAGGTGACCCATTAAAACAATGATGTCTCCCCTTGGAATACAGCGAAAAACCTCATTCATTATCATATAGAACTCTTTCTTGCTGTCGTCGTCTGCGTCTTCAATTGGAGCGTAGCATTAGACTAGCGTAGTACTTCTTAGTTTGGTACGCAGGCTCACGGTAATAATCCTCTCTGAAACTGGTGACCAGCTAATGAGGCTGGACCTGGTTTCTTTTGTGAGTACTACGCCAACGCCATTCCTACGGCCTTCAGTTTCATTTATGCAAGAATATAAGAAGGAATTACCGTTTGGGCAGATATGTTCCCCGCGTCGGGCCATCTGGTCTCGCTTAGTTCCATGACCTTGACTTTACATCGATTCATCTCATTCAGCTGTCCATCAGCAAGCAGTGTTTTCACATTCCATGATCCGATTCGTGTCCTGCTTCCAAAAGCAAAGGTCGTCATCGTGTTGCCCATCCAGTTCCGAAGCATTGTTTGCCGATTCGTAGCAATGGTGTTTTTTACGGGAGCGGGTTGCTAACCCTCCACCCAACCAAATTAAAACTCTGTTTTATGGCGTAGAGAACTCGCCATTCGCCCACCTCCCGTTAGCTCCTTCCGAAGAAGTACCCCAGAGCCACCGCGGGGAGGTGTTTTATTGCTAACAGAGCTGCTAAGTGTTCATCTGCAGTGACTCTTCTCGGGTTTTAGCAGAAGTGACAAATCGGGTGCCACCATCTTCCGAGGTCTTTGTTAGCCATTTGCCCCCAAATAGCACTCATAGTCCATGGAAATGGTACTTTAACATTGCAAAAATGCAGGACAAGGTTTTATTTTTGGGATGTGTAGGGGGGGTCAGTGTGAGCTTAAGTTTGAGTTTTCGGGATTCTAACCCCCCCCCATTTGGCCGCCATCTTGGAAAACGTGTGCAAATGGTTTTTCCACTATATCTCCGAAACGGTACATCTTACCGAAAATTTGCAAGGACACTTTTTGTTTAGAATTAAATAATCTACAATTTATTACTCAGAAATTTTGTGGTAAAATGAATAATTAAGAAGTTATAAGCCTTACAACACAAAAAATAGTCACAATATTTTCTTTTAAAGGCTATAACTTTTTTCCCTTCAACTTTAACAAAAAAAATAATAGCAAGTTTTTTGTAGAGGGTTTCATTAGGAATAATTTTCATTCATTACTTTTTTAATTTCATTCACTACGAAGGGTTTTACAGCGCCCCGAAGGTATGAAAGTGACAGATTTTCGGAATATTTTATTACAATTTTACCTCCTAGAAATTAGCAATAACAGCTAGCAAGTAATAATAATGAATGAATGACTATACGTAATAAGAAATGTCGATGTTTGAGTAATTAATAAAATTGTTTCGCATTATTTTTCGTGTTTTTATTGCTGTTATGCTGTGTTTTACAAAAGTACGATATGGTTTAAAATGAAATTCTTTGAATAATAACATGCGTTACTCCAATTTTTTAAAATAATTTGTTTTAGGGCTGCACAAAAAAGTGCTTTATTCAGTTATGTTAACTATCTAGCAACATACGGGCGTATTAATTTTATGACAAGCGTTTGCAAGTTGTATAACTCATTTCCACACCACCTGCGAGGTAGAGTTTGTCGGTGCGTTTTTAAAGTGGTGTCCCCAATACGACTAATCCAGGGTGCTGCTTTTCTATCCACTCTATTCCTGGTCTTTTGAAGGGCTGTGCAGCGGTTCATGATCAATTACTGGACATTTTTAGATTTGCTGAGGAATTATAGCAGAGTACAAAGGTGTCAAGGCTGAAAGTTCAAAGAGAAAATGAAACAGTTGGTCAGGAAATTAAAATCAATCTAGGGAGCTTCTAGTATACAAGACAGTATCGTCGCTGTTGCTGGTACTATGACAACAAACGCTGTTATCCGTACGACTATCAGAATAACTTTTATAACAAATAGAGTGTAAACTATCCTCCAAAACTTGTGTTTTGGTAGTATGCGCAACTGAATAACTATTTACAAAGTTATAAATATGAAAATTTAACTAAGATCAAACTGAAATAACAATTTTGAAATAAGACTAAGATAATTCAAACTTTTATCACAAGCTGAATACGTCCATATTTTGCTAGATAGTTAACATATCTGAATAAAGCACTTTTTTGTGTAGTCCTAAAACAAATTATTTAAAAAAATTGAAGTAACGCATGTTATTATTCAAAGAATTTCATTTTAAACCATATCGTACCTTATAAAACATGGCATAACAGCAATAAAAACCCACAAAAAAATGCGAAACAATTTTACTACATTACTCAAACATCGGCATACGTATAGTCATTCATTCATTATTATTACTTGCTAGCTGTTATTGCTAATTTCTAGGAGGTAAAATTGTAATAAAATATTCCGAAAATCTGTCACTTTCATACCTTCGGGGCGCTGTAAAACCCTTCGTAGTGAATGAAATTAAAAAAGTAATGAATGAAAATTATTCCTAATGAAACCCTCTACAAAAAACTTGCTATTATTTTTTTTGTTAAAGTTGAAGGGAAAAAAGTTATAGCCTTTAAAAGAAAATATTGTGACTATTTTTTGTGTTGTAAGGCTTATAACTTCTTAATTATTCATTTTACCACAAAATTTCTGAGTAATAAATTGTAGATTATTTAATTCTAAACAAAAAGTGTCCTTGCAAATTTTCGGTAAGATGTACCGTTTCGGAGATATAGTGGAAAAACCATTTGCACACGTTTTCCAAGATGGCGGCCAAATGGGGGGGGGGGGTTAGAATCCCGAAAACTCAAACTTAAGCTCACACTGACCCCCCCTACACATCCCAAAAATAAAACCTTGTCCTGCATTTTTGCAATGTTAAAGTACCATTTCCATGGACTATCACTGTAAGCTTTTTTCAACCCAAAACCAACCCTATCGGGAAAAGCTACCGCTGCAACAACTCCTAACTTAATTTCTTTTTCTCCCAAAATAAAGATTCACCACGCCAATTTTCGGAGAACTGATTTATTACCTATTAGATAGAAGACCATTTTTAGAAACCATACCTAGTCCCTCGAGAGCATCGGAAACCACCCCCACCACTAAAGGATGAGAACTAAATTATTTAATTGTAGTTGAGGTATAAAATTGTCAATCCCTTGACAAGTACTCTTTAGTAAAATATTCTATAATTCATATGTACGCAGACTATTAAGCATGCCTTGCTGCGATCACATTAGTTTCACTCATGGTAAAATTTACGGATGCCTGTCGAAGCTTCGGTACCATAGTAACTTGCTGAAATGGTCTGTGCATATGAATTTGCTTAAAGCTCTACTCCGACCTCTTGTAATGCATGGTCCTTCCATCTTTTCCTCTCTCGATTCTTCTTGCCCGTAACCTGCAAGTAGGGTTTAACGATTGTATACGTTTTGTTTATAAGTTACGCCGTTTTGACCACATCTTACCCTACTCGGTTTGAGCTTCTCCTTAAGGGTCCTAACTCGGGCAACCGAAATCGCCAAGTTGAGTAGCCAGTGCCAGTCGCTACTATCTGTCTCAGTACAATATTCGGTTTTGAATCTCCAGAATAAATCTTTCTGTGTCGAAACTCATTTTCTGACTTTCATATCGAGGGTTGGATACTGAATGAGTCAACTCATGTTCATTTTACTGGCAACTTTGCCAGCGTGCCATTTAAATACGAATTGTTTGGATATGTAGCCTACTGGCGTCCTGTCTCACGTACTCACTATCGTGAGTATAGCCTACTGCGACTGCTCCACGATATCCTGCACTAGCGCACACCTGCATACCTCAAACATTTTGTGCAGTTCGCAATCTCCCAGAAACAATAATTTGATTATTTCGCACGTTACAGCGTTCTTTCTTTATCTTCGCAGCTCTGCTTTGGAACTCTCTCCCCGTTGATTCACAACCTAAAGATTCAATGGGCATTTTTAAGAAGGTGCAATGCCTATTCAACGATTAATAACATTGTCAATTTTACATTTCGACGCGATATTATACATATGTCTTACTTTTGAAAGCACATTCTTTACGGAAATGAAATCGATTTTTTTTTATCCAATGAAAATGTTGAAAATAAATTCAGTGCCTTCAAGTCCACCTATTCACCCACGCAATATCCAGTAACATGACGCACATACTTAACACGCATAAATTTTTGAACAGGATATTAACATCTTCCTTTTATTTCAGTTTCTAAAATTAATTAATCATTTGACATGAATAACGTAAAAGATTTTCCAGTTATGGGACACGCAAAAATTTTTGATGATAGAATCTAATATTATTAATAATAAATGTGACTTGTGAATGTTTCGAAAACATGTACCTTCATTAAATTAAATTCCAGTAAAGTAAATAGATAAACAACAAAACTACCTTTACAATTAATTGTGAGTTTGTGCTATGTACCCGTAATTCCTTGCGGAAATCTGCCGTAATTCAATTGGAAACAGACGAAATCTTTAGTAATGTGCATTATATTGTACCTTTACAAAAAAGCAGCAATTTAATTTCTAAGCAGTATTTTGAACGTGAAAAAATTCCAATTTTTAAACAAAAAAAGGAATGTTATAAAAAATTTTGAGAGCATTTTTTCGTTAATATTCTTCTTTCGGCACTACCAGGAAATCGATATAGTTTTTGGTTCGCGCGGTATCGTGCAGGTTCAAAATTCACGAACGTCGATTAAACAAAAAAAGGTTCGACCGAATTTTTTGAAAATCTTAATCGTTAATATCCTTCGAGTGGCACCTCAACTAAGTCTTATCTTTTATGGTTCGCGTGATATCGTGCCGGTACAAAAATCACTTATGTCCTTTAAGCCAAAAAACGGCTCGACCGAAATGCTATTGGGACCTTGAAAAATGAAAACAGGTTGAAAATTTCGAGTTCGATTTTCGGACCGATTACAATAACTCCCCTATAAACTGGGAAGTTAATAAAAGCCTAAAACAGATAAACTAGCAAAAACATTTGTGACGTTGTTAATATATCCAGTTCGTAACGGTAGTGATATATGGATCCGAGACATGGGTGCTTAGCAAAAACAGCTCCAAACTCTTCAGAGAGTTCGAGAGGAAAACCTTTAGGAGAAGTGTTGGTCTCTTATGTGAGGAAGTACGATTCCGATGACTATACAACGACGATATCTTCAAACTGGAGTTGAGCCGGACTTACACAAGGCAGTACATTTGTCCCTTACAGAATGGTAAATTATACTAAGGCCTCAATTTCTTTAAATGTCCCGGTTCAAAAATAATGTCCTACAGGTATATGAACGTGTATCGAGATAAATGAGGCGTTGGATTTCTTCTTTCTTACTTCTTTGTGGCAGTAACATATATAATTTGAGGTGGTTTAGTGGATATTAGAATCAAACTCGTGCAAAAAGCTCTTCATTGGTATTTATTTTCTTTCTTTATTTCTGTCATTTTGGCATTACAAATGGCACCTCGCTTCATTTAAAGTATGACATTGCACTGGCTCAAAAGAAAAACGAGACCTACCCAACACTACTACAAATGCTATCGCGACATAGATGTAAGGATGGCGTAGACGGTGACCCACGGGCTCTTCGTTAGAATTCCTGAACATGGTGCGCAGGTCGCAGTCTGTATTATTCCAGTTCACAATCGAGATTTTTCTCTTAAGCTTCCTTTTTCCCGTCCATAAACTCTCTTTTGCTCGGTTCGAACCAGTCGTTCCGATCTCTGCGACTGCTGATAAAATATGAGGTCAGCAATACTAATGGCAGTATTTTTAAGTCGTGTCCAACTCTGAACGACACGTCAGACATCTCGCTTAACGAGCGCGTGTTTTAATGCATGATCAGGCATTGAGGCATTGAGGCAGGCATTGAGTTCCAGTTCAATTACTTTGACGAATTCGTCTTTTTCATCGTCCGGGGAGGTTATTAGCTTCACCCATCGGGAAATTAATCAAGCGCTGCCAAAAGAAGCAAGAATGTAGCGCTTATACTCCCATTTATCATGTTTTCATGTTTTTGTAAAACCGCTTTAGTTGTGAAATATTATTTCTGGTGAAAACAATACGTGAAATTTCATTATAGAATTAATGCTGTTGAATGATTATTTTAATAAATGTGTTTCAGCTCAAATTCCGCTTCGTCAACAACAAAATATAAGCGCTTCGCTCTGATGACATGCCTGTGTTAAAAGGAAAGGAATTGGGATATGAATAAGAAGCGTATTGGCATTCCTTTTCAGCGCTTCAGAATTTGTTCAAAAGCGCCTCAATTCCCCGCTGGGAACTTCAACTTTACTTAGAAGGGAATAGCCCGATCATATTATCTTATCCTCTCTCATAGGATAGTTACCAGTGGCCACTGCTAGGAGGTTATAATTGCACTTCCATCATCAGGTATGCTACAGGTTATTCCCCCGATTCCGTTGATGGCTGACTACTGATTTGTTAGTGATGATGAAAGCGAGCGCCCTCTTGAGCCTTCTGAGGTTCTAAGTTTCTAAATCGAATTCCACATTTCCCTGTCTCCCTTGAGCCCATCCTGTCCGAGGCGTGCTATGAGGATTCGCGACAATTGGGTTTTTACGGTGGAAGGATTTCAGCCTGCCGCCCAACCCGATTTCGAATTATTTAGGAATTTCCACTAAAGACAAATTACTTCTACTTATACATCATAAAATAATTTTAGTAAGATTACCCATTATACTTAAAAAAATTAAGTTGATTGACTTAAATTAAAGTCTGATAAGTAAAATCATTTTCATTGCCAAAATAAGCAATTAGTTTCCTGAAAACTCATTAATAAGTAGTTAGTGCTGAAGTTAGTTAATACAAGTGGGAGAGGAATAATATTTCAGTAAATTGCCTTAATAATTGGTAAATTCCTATTACAAACAGAGTAATTACTAAATAATTTTTGCTATATTTGTAAAGTTTAATAGTTGTTACCAGTGGCGTAAGAACGGGGGGAGGGTTTGGTGACAACCCCGGGCTAAATTGGCTTCTCGTCGTACCATTTCCTGCATATTCTGTCGTCGCTTATAAAGGCTTGAAAATCTGTTAATGCTTTTAACTGCATTTCCATGCCAGTTTAATTACGAAAGGGCGTACTTCTTATTGGGGTATTATTTATCATTGGTTGAACTCGATCAATGTGCTTGTACCACGCGTTTGTCTCCGCGATTGATAATTTGATTATAATCGGTGTAAGGATACGATTTATCTTTTCTACCTTCCTCTCGGGACGCCAGTAGTGATTAACGAATGTAGTATGCCTTCTTCTATGCGGCAATGAAACAGTTTGGCTGTAAAAGCTGTTCCTCAGTCCGGTATTATCCTTCTTGGGCTACCAAAAATTGATGTCAGCTTGATCAATCAGTCGACAAATAAATTGAACGACAGTCGACAAACACGCTTGACGTGGGGTACAACCAAATAAATTTAGAAAACGAATCCACTGTTACTACTATGGTTGTATCTTTTCTTAGTTCCCTCCATTGGATTTACATATATGATCTATACGCAATGTCTGAAGAGAACGATCCTTTTTATCAATGGCTGTTATTAGGCCTTCTTGTTTCCCAGGCTTGACTTCTGCCATTATGCATTCTATGCATCTTTTGACTAACGGGGGCCTCAGTAGTCTGGGGTTAAGGCGCCTGACTGCTATCCCAGAGGTCCCGGGTTCGAATCCCGACCAGCCCCACGGCCCTTCGCCTTTTCTACTTTCCCACCTACATAACTTTCCTTCTCTCTTCTTCCCTCTTTATATTCCTGATTCCTCCTGTCATAGCCTTCCCTAGTCCTTCCCCGCTCCACCAAGCACATGCCATCGGTTGGTTGATAAGATTCAACTCGTTTCAGTAGGCATAACACTCCAGCGAGTTGTTCTCGATGCCCCGATGTCAGAGTCGCGAAATGGTTGCGAGTAGGTGGAATAAAAATATATCGCGACTGGGTTATGACAGTTCCTTCCGCCTCTTCTCTCTCTATCTTCCGGCTAGAGCTGCTGTTCGACAATGTATACTAAAAACAAAAAAAATAGATTGTCGACCTGTACAAAGGGACTTTCCCTAAGCCTCTAGTCTGTCACAAAAAAAAACTGGAATACCTTAGTCTTCACTCCACTTTGATAAAAATTAGCGGACTAAGACTTGCCGGCCCCGTAATGAGGATGGAGGACACCAAAACGGCTTATGGTATCAGAAATTTCGGGAAATATAGAAGTAGGTAGGCCCGAGAGGACAACAGAGTTAACATTCGAGACTGGAGACATGCGGCAAGGACCATCAAAGTTGCAGAAATGTCCTAGACGAAGCTAAGGCTAGATTTGGGCTGTAGCGCCATTGGAAGGGAGTCTTCACGAATAAAGTAGGTTTTCCTGATTAAGACTTCGGCCTTAGCAGCTGAAAATGTCCTGTCTGTAAGCAGATTTAATAATCTCTTCCATTGATGTGGGAATAACAATTAACTCTTCCCCTGGATTCTTAAATAAAAAGTCATGTTTAAGGTAAAAATCTTCATGAGCGGAGGTTTTTAATATCTCTCTTATAGCTCTTAAATTTTGGTCTTCCATCTGTGCTTGTTAAATTAGGTAAATTAACATATCGACAATTGGTATTACAATTCTGCTCAACACATCTACGTGCCTCTTTTTAGTACCTGAACGATGGTCAATCTGATAATTAAATTCTTTTAGAAACATAGCCCATGAGAGTGAGAGTGGCTAGCTCAGTGGCATATTTCTTTTTTCATTGTTGTGGCGAAAGAATTGCAGTCGGTGACAATCGTAATCCTCCTTTCAGGAACGTAAACTCTCCACTTCCTTAGGGAGTGTACTATGGCAAGTACTTCTAGCTCGTAAGCGTCAGAGCATTGTTCGGCTGGGCTTACTACTCATGTATTGTAATGGATACAACTGTTGATCGTCATTATTCCGTTGCAAGTTAATAGCTCCGAATTCATCCTTACTTGCATCGGCATGAATCTCTGTATGCGCCTTTGGTTCAAATAACACTGGTGCTTTTACCTATATTTCTTTTAATGCTTTATGTGCATTTTGCTGTTCGGTTTCTATTTTAAATATGGCCTTCTTTGTTAGCTCTTCGCTGAACGGCTTTGCTTCAACTGCCTAGTCTGCAATAAATCTTCTGAAGTAGGACGTTAGTCCCAGCTACCTTTGTAAAGTTTTCCTATCATTTGGTATATTAAAGAGGAAACTCAATTGCTACTTTTGTTCTCTCCTCTGATGGTCTTTGCTCCCGCTAGTCATCGCGTGGATTTTCTTATAAAGAGGGTGCAGTTTTTGTAGCAGTTTAGCCGAATATCTTAGGACAGCCCTGGTGCAAATCAGTCTTTTCGTCAATCAGCATCAGTCCGTCGTCCAACGCACACACATATTCATCGATAATTTAATCTTTAATTACACCTTTGCCGAAAATTGCTAACTGTCTGAAGATTGGAGCTACCTTAGCTATAACCATTATTGCTAGCAACAAAAGAAGTTTTTCAACTTTAAGGCGTTTGAAAAGATTGGCAAAGTAGTGAAACTGTAAAGCAGTGGCTGAACGGTTTTGCTCTTTTGAGTATTCACAGGGAAATCAAAGTAATGACAAAGGAACTAATTAACAAATTTACTAAAAAGCGTAGAAACATAAAATTGTGACTTTCCACAAGCATTGCTCTGGAACCATTGATGATGTACAATATGTCAACAGTTAATAAACGGAATTCCGCTAAAGCACTTCTAGTCTTATTCTTATTAAAATATAACTAAAAGTTATATCAATTTTGAAAGATAATGTTTAAGGTTCAGGACTCGACTTATAACAATTTAACCCCCCTCCCCCTGCAAATATTTTTTGCTACGCCAATGGTTGTTACACAAGCGTAAAATTATTATATTTAGTAAACATTAGCAATAAGCAAATGACCTCTTTCTGGTTTGTGTTAACAACAGCTAAATGTGATCCTGTTAATAAAAAGAAATTCAATGTGATTTAACTATTGTAATGTTAAACACAAAAAAAAAGAGTTTCTTTTGCAGGATCATTGACCTCTTTTAAATCTCGCTCTAGGTTCCTTATATTTACAAATAAATCACCTTAACCTTATTTAACAACTAATTAAAATTAACGTCACTAATAATCGTTCACCCAAAAAAAAAAACTTTCTTATCATATACGAATAAAGTGTTACCAACATCCATAAACGCTAACTATTTTAAAATTATACTACAGCCATATCCTGTTCTATATTCAACTTTACTACAGAGAATATCGTTCATGAGAACATGCTCGCATGTTTGGGAGAAATTAAAATCTTGTTCGTTTCAAGAAAAATTTTAGCCTCAACACAACATAAATATTGTATATATAGTTGTTAACGTTAAAACTTCCTTCTAGGACTATTAGCCACGCAATTTTTTTTTTTTTTTGGCAGAATCAAACTGCGAATCCCTAATCGAATCCTTGTATATATAGAAGTTAATAACCTTAGGTTGGTATCGTTCATCATTCGACCAAAATAGGAAGTAAAAAATTTAGAAAAAGTCAACCGTATGACAGAAAACTATTAGGGGCGTATTAATCGAGAAATTAGCTTATTTTTTTCTGTAGAATATAAGACGCACGCGATTTTCCGCTGCGGGAAATTTCGTAGAGGGAAAGAAATTTTTCCTTTTATCATAGAAATTTTTTTGCCCTGAATTTTTCTTTAATAGAAGACATTTTGTCAGCCAAATAATCAGTTATGATTATACTAATGCTGTGTAATTTACGTTTTCTATAACATTTTTTGCAAATCTGTCCCTTCCTCTATTCAATAAGATTAACTTGGTGGTCAACAGTTTATGCGTTGACCACAAGTTTAGTCCGGTTTTTGTTGTCCAAGGAAATGTTTCGTCTTTGGCTTTTTTATTAATTTTCTTCCATTTTCTCACGTAATTTAGAAAATTTTCATTTTTAGTAAAACTTCCAAATCTATCAATATTTTAGTAAGTTCACGGTCGGTGGAGGCTCCATACGTATACATTGGCCACAGTGGTTTAACCTTTAACCAAAAATTCCTAGAGAAAGAGATCAAAATCGATAAATTGTGACCTTGTCAGAGTGTTAGGGAAAATTTCAATGTTTAATATAATAAATTGGTTTTCATATTGTGTATTAAGGATATGAATTAACAAAAGTGATATGTCATGTAGTGTTATCTTTTATCATCTTTATAACAAATGTGCTTAATTTATGAACTCGCGCATATTTTTATAGTGGTCAGAGATTCATATTGAAATCGCCACAATCAAATGTGATATAAATATCAAAAATCAGCTTGGTAAAGGATTTAAAATTTACATTTCCGGCACACAATTAAATAGTCGTAAGACATGCAACACGTGGAGGTCCTTAAATTTATTTGAAGTCCTTTAATTTTCATAACTATTTCTAACTTCATTTGAAAAAGTGAAATATTTCGGACTTTGTGAATATTAAAATAGTACGATTACAAAAATCAACCTGTGTAGCTGCCTTGTTAAAATTGTATTCTATTATCATAGTTATTGTTCCACTGATATTATCCCACTCCTGCTTGGATAGCAGTACTTTTCTCTCAACACAAGCCTAGCTCGCTCCGCACATATTAGACCCTACAATCCCCTTTTATGCACATACTAACGTCTAAAAGTTCGTTTATAAATAGAACTTCTTTTTCGATGGCTCTACAGCCCAATTTTAGCCTTGGCCTCCATCAGGCTCTGCTTCCAGACGTCTCTCTGCTCCGGAGCTTGTTTCCATTAGCTTGTGTTGAGCGGATTTGCTGCATCGGCCTTAGCATTGTCTCCCCACCTGGACCGTGGTTTGCCAACTGGTTTTTTGCCATCTGGTAGCAGATACATGGCTTTTTTTTTGGTATCCTTGAGTCATCCATTCTTTGGACATGACCGGCCCAATGTAAACGCAGTAGCTTGGCCGCCGAGAGTTTACACTCTTTGTATAAATCGTAAAATTATTATTGTAGCGTCCCTCCCCCCCCCCCCCCCCCCCCTGGTATCCGCCACTGGTTTATATCTTGCGCGACTGTTCCATTCACATAAAAAACAACAAAACTTGGTATATCCCCAGCATTCTTGTTTACATTGCTAAAACTTTTAAATTATAAATCGGCACAAATGTTCCACAAGTATGTACTATGAAAACTGTGGGAGACTGAAGGGTATATATCGCCTTTCTGAAACAAAGCAAGAAGTTAAACCTTCGATTTTAAGAGATCTTTCAAATCAGATGTTTTAATCAGATGAGGTGCTTTTCATGGGCTTGAAAAAATACTTCCAGAGCTGTCGCTACAATATAATCTCTATTGAGAAAAAACATTTTCGTTATCCACCATATCCTTACTGTTACGAGATACTGGAGATACTGGATAGTCATATAAAAGTAAACATCATTAAATGGTTTTGTAGTTAACTCTTAATCATGGGCGTTGCAAAAGTCTTATGGCTCACAGTGGCATAATGGATCTGAATTCACACGATACTCTCCAGTGGTTTATAGAATTGAAGAAGAGAGTCCGGAGTTTCCTTCGCAGTGGAAAAGAAAATGAAATCACTGATTTTGGACTAATAAAAAATAGAATATGTACGCTTCGCATTAAAACAAGACTACATAACATTAGTCTCATAAACGTCCATGCGTCCACAGAATACAAGACGGATGAGGAGAAAGAGGAATTCTACCAGGAGCTAACAAACGTCATCAGATTAATATCGTCAAACGATATTAAAATTGTGCTTGGAGACATGAACGCCACAGTAGGAAAAGAAGAGGAATTTCCAGGAGTCATAGGAAAGCACAGCCTGCATAACGCTATCAATGACAACGGTAGTAGATTGATCGATCTCGCAAGCCCGAACTCAATGGTAGTAAGTTCGACAAAAATAGTCATAAGATGACGTGGCAGTTACCAGACGGGATAACAAATAATCGAATAGACCACGTCCTAATTGAGAGAAGAGGGCCCACAAGTATAATGGATGTGAAAACTATAAGATGAAAGTGCTCTTGCTCGGACCAATATCTCGTCAAAGTAAAATTTAGAACCCGGATAACGACCAAAACTCACAGATGGCAAACACTATGATACGATATAGACAAGCTAAAACTTGAAGAAAGAAAAGATGCCTATCAAAATGCTATCGTACAAAACCTGAGAGAAGTCCGACATCAACAACAAATAGTAAAAACTGCAAAACAGCGTAATGGAGGCAGCAGAAGAGGCACTAGGCTGCGCTCCCAGACAAACTAGCATTGATTGGCTTGATCAGGATTGTGGAGTCGCAATAGAAGAATCAAAGCAGAGCCACCGGGAGTACATCGCAAGGCCTCTCACGTGAAGGAGAGGGGGGTCTCGGCAAATATCACGTAATTTTTTTTTTTAAAGAAACAGTGTAAAATGGCAAGAAAACTGGGTTAAATTAAGTAAAACATGTCTCCACTAAAGACCCCCATTCACTTACAGACCGCCGGTATGCAGTGGCCTGTCAGACCAGGTCGACCGGCACGACTAAGTTTGACTCAGTCTAACTAAGGGATGATATTTCAGATATCCGCCTGACAGGCCATAGCATGCAGATGAAATCATGATTCCCTACAGACACACTGACGAAAACGACTGCTTAGCATAGCAGGTGATTAATTCAAAAATGTTCATGGCCACAACGAAAACCAGTCTCACGCCCTGAACACTCGCAAGCAAGCGCGAACGCGAGTGTGGATGGTTTTCGCGCTTAGCTCGTGTCTTGCTTTCCGTTACGAGTGGATACGGCGTGAATTCTTGCCGTCAATTCACGGCTCGAGAGTGAAGAGATGTTCAGATCTTCAGGCCCGAACTAACGATAAATGCGCTTTTTGTCAGCTTTCTTGAACTGTAGGCATTCTTGAACTTCAGGCCATTCAGTTGGCGGCCGGTCAGTGTATAGTAATACTTCGCCTCAAGACGAAAACTTTCAGGTGACGGCCTGCCGTCGAACTGAAATAAAAAATTTACTCGATTGTTTAGCCTCCAACGGCTAGCCAAACGCGATTCGTCGAATGCTGCAGAGTACGAGCCAAGTAACACTGAACCGCGAAAAGGGCCATTAGAATTTAGAACTACAAGAAGGCACACGCCGAATTTTAGCGTAATGAATGAAATGCTTGTTTGGTAAGTGCTCACGTTTTGGTAGTTGTGTGTCCACCACAAGTGGAAAAACGTGGAGGGCAAAGGAGTCCGAATTATCAGTTATCTCAAAAGAATCTTGCTCCCTTGAGAAAGGAACGAGAAGTCCCGAAACTGCATCTTTTCTATTCTTCGAAGCAAACTTGTTAAAAGACCTTGCACTCGTTCAGTGTCTTGGCGGACGGACATAATTTTCCGTTCTCTTATTCTCTTCTTCTCAATATCCTTTTATTATTTTAGAATTTTCTAAATAACTTGAGAAAGATAAAAACTTTAATCGCTGCCATGCTTAAGCAAACAAACGAATCTTTTCAAGCAAATTGAAAATTCTATAAAAATTAAAGCTTTAGTAATTTCTAAAATATTAAATAAAATTGAATCAGCTTTAAAATGTTCCGTCGAATGCGTAAAAGAACAGTATGTAATGTTTAAATGTTTATTTGTAACATTAAAAACAAACTTGAATTGATTGACACTAAAATATTCACAATATTTTACTTTTAACAGAATGACATGGAGCAATGGATTTCAGATACCTTTTATTCATATTTCCCTAGCCTTAACGAAGAGAGTAAAAGACGTGAGGAATTAATCCGAAATAGACAAATAGAATATCAAAACTATTTAAAACAGGTACAATTTACATTTTTATTTTGATTAATACTTTAAACTAATTAAAATTTTCATTTTACAGAAAAGAAATGAAATAAATCAAACTAAAATACCATCTTCTAAAAGAGGTGACCACAGAAGCCTTAAACCGGATTCAAAGACTGATAAGACTGAAGTTGAAATTAATGGTAACAACCCGACAGATGGCAACTCACCAGATGCTTCACCACGACCTGGTAGTAATAGGGAGAAAAAATTACATGATCTTACGCATACGGAGCTATCAAACATAGTTAATACTAATGTTATCCAAGAACGAAATCGATTGTCTGCTGAGGTAAACACTTAATGAAATAGGAAAATATACTTTCATTGATTTATGTGTAGATGGAAAACAAAAGGAAAAAACAGTATCAGGAGGAATTAATGATGCAAATACAAGAAAAACGTTTGGAAGCAGAAATACGCAAAGAGAAAGAGAAGCGGGAGGAAGCATATTTGGCAAAGTATATTTTCAATTAGTTTTATAACAAACCTAGTCTGATAGAAAATTATGTAAACAGTAAACTGGAACAACAACTAAGAACTATACAATTAGAAGAGGAACTTGAACGAGAAAAACTTAAACTTGAGCAGGTATGTAATTGTTATATTTTGAATAGATTATTCAACCTTGCACATAAAATATCTTTAGAAATGTTTTACTTCTTGTTAAATGAAGGTGCAGTCCTTGAAGGGCTCGGAACTCTTGAAGTCTACTTTTCCACTCGTCTCTACGACTTGCTAGTACGCTCCAGTTTGTTATACGAAGTTTTCGCATATCACGTCATCCATCCCCCTATTTTTCAAAAGATTTGCTTAATTAGATCTGCACGTCATCGATATATAAATGATTAAAAGAATGTCTGGCTACATTTGGAAGGTCGTTTATAAAAAGGCTGAAAAGCAAAAAGGCAAATGTAGAGCCTTAAGGTACTCCACAATCAAGAAGCGCAGGTTCCGAGAAAGGTTCTTGCACTTTAACAATTTGATAGCTTTCAAAAAGATTGACTGCAGTAGGGCCGAGTCCAAAATGTCTCCCTAATTTTTCATCTTTTTTTTCATTTTTTTGCCTGGCTTGTTTAATACGGATAATTTCCTCGAGCTGGAACAAGCGGTAGATAGCACTTCGCGGAGATACACTAATCTATCAGTTGATGGAGATTTTAATGTAACCTTTTAAAGTCGTGTGGGCAACAGCACCAATTTCTTTATACTATGCACCGTCTTAGATTAAATACAATTAATGCTCTGCCTGCCTATTTTAAAGCAACCTATTCTGCCTATTTTAAAACAATACATCCATCACAACTTGATTTGCTACTCACCAGTGACAGTCGCCTAATTGTCTTCCAAAACCAAATTTCCGCTCCGAGTTGCCTAGACCATGATATATTATATGTCTGTTACAATATTCCAGTTGGATCTCAACCTGCTAAACCAATTACTTATCGTGACTTTACTAATACTGATCGTCGTAGTCTAGTTGAATGTTGTGAGCGGTTCCCTTGGAAAACATTTTCACATTGACCGACGTTGATGATAAAAACAAGTTTTTAAGGGGCTTATGCAGCCCCTCTTTGATGAGTTTGTTCCTATTCGAACAAAAACCATTACCAGCCAAGCCAATCCAAGCCAAGTTCACTCAATAAGTCCTCAATTATTTAGCGGGAGTATCTTTATAAAAGATTCGTAAAACTAAAAACCGAAAGCTCCAAAAACTCCTATACGACTTCGTAATATCACCAACTCAACCCGACTCTGCCACCGAAGAAGCTATGGAATAACTTAAGTAAGTTAGCGGTGCAATCAAAAAATGGTGATGATAATGGGACAAATTGCACAAAAAGACCAGACATTACCTCATAAAAATTTTGTAGGTTTTCATCCATAAAATTGGAAGTTAATACGTTGTCCCAGCAAGTCGCAATGCATTCATTACCGATGTAAATTGATGCTCTTATAGTCTCTAAGCGAAATAGAGCGAAACCGGGAGATGGGAATTAGCTGCATCTTATAGGAGAGAACGAGAAAATCATGATCAAAATTGTTAGGAGGGGAATGGTCCGATTTTCCTGAAGGGTTATCGTGGAAAAAGTTTTGAACACAAGTAGATCAACTTTGAAGGCAAACGCACCCCCATCCACTCACAGAGAGGGTCGGGGTAACTCTGAAATTCCAAATTGCAACCCATTTCTTTCACGAATCCTGATTCTCCGAAAAGAAATATGAAAGTTTTATCTGAAATTTTTTTATACGAAGGGGGCTTCTCCAAAAAACATTAAAAATGAAATTGATCGATCCACAAAAAAACTTCCTTCAGGTACAGGGAAACTCTGGGTAAAAAATATTTCAAACAAACTGAACTGTTGAAATTTTTTGTGTCACGGAGTTTGAAAACATCTATACTTTTTCCACTAAAACTAAATCCTTCAGGAAATATTGGTTCGTTCACAGACTGCGAACTGTTCTTGCCGGTCGAAAGCGATTTCAGTTGCGTGGTTGCATCTGATCTGAACTACTTGGCATTTTGCCAAAACCTCCTTACTAAAAACTAACACATTGATCCAACTACTTGGCATTTTACCAAAACCTCCTTACTAAAAACTAACACGGATTCCAAAATCAGTTGTGCTCGTGTGTGGACAAAAATGGTTCTGCTGGTGATTATTGTGAAACCAGTTTGATATTGAGCTTGCAAGTCAGTAGACTCGTATGCGGAGGACCTTACAATCCACAAAATACATACATATTTAAATTCGTTCTTCTTCTTTACGCTCCTCTAATTCCTCATGGGACATAGGGCGGAAACAGTTGCCCTCCAGCGAACTCTGTTTTGTACGACAGCTCTCAGCTCCGACCAGGATCTCCCAATTGTGGCGGCTTCTGCTAGTAGGGTTCTCCTCCACGTTGTTCTAGCTCTTCCGACTCTTCGGGATCCTTGCGGATTCCAGTCAAGGGCCTGTTTGGCTATATTATTGTTTTCGCGTCGCAAGGTGTGGCCAATCCAATTCCATTTCCTTCGCCTGATTTGGTTGTCTATCCTTTCTTGGCCGGCACGGCGTCATAGCTCTTAATTAGGAATTCTATTTTGCCAGCTGATTTTTAGGATACGACGCAGGCATCTGTTGATGAAGACTTGTAGGCGCCCTGTAATGAATTGGGTGACTTTCCATGTTTCGCAACCGTACAAAAGAACTGCCTAACTTTGGAGTTGAACAGCCCCAATTTGGTGTTAGTTGAGATCTCCGTTGACCTCCATATGCGGGACAGGCATGCATATGCGCCTCGTGCTTTATTTATTCTGGAACTGACATCTTCTTCTGCATCGCTATTTTCGGTAATATAGTATTACCGAGGTAGCAGAATTTATATACCAGTTCCACGTCACGGTTATTCAGCGCTGTCCGTTCAATAGTGTTTGCATTTATCCGCATTTCTTTAGTTTTGGTTTTATTTAAATTTGTTAGTTGAAGATATTTGCCTACTAAGCAATACAGCAATAACACAAAATCGTCTAAGTATGGGCATTTTCAGAAACGCAGAACTGCGGTCACTCTGCAATATTCAGCTACAGACTTCCAATTGCTGAATATTGCAGAATGACCGCAGTTCTGCGTTTCCGAAAAGGCCCTATATTTATGTGTGTATATCCGAACGTGGTCAATTACTGAGTTTCCATGCGGACTTTACCCTGGGTTAACTCAGTCTAAGCGCCCATAGAAATACGGCTTGAGTCTAGTTTCGTTAAATCCAAGAAAACTCCACAAAACCCGTCCGATTAAGCCGGGGTTTGCATATGTGTTTGTTTAAGTGACAAGTACCCTATGCCTACGACAGGGGATTCCCCACGTGCATTACTGTGTTTCCATGAACAGGTAGAGTTTTCGTTGAGTAAACAGAAAACTTTTTCCCTCAAGTTAACTCGATGCTGTTTCCACGACGGTTCTTGGTGAAAGTGACAGAAAAATAATTTTACATTGCGTATCCGTTGATATACATATGTATGTGCTGTAAAGGATACTCACACACATATGCAAAACTCGGCTTAACCGGACTGGGTTCTTTGAGTTTATTTGGATTATACGAAACTTTACTCAACCCCCGTTTCCATGGACGTCTACTCTGAAAAAAACCAGGGTAAACCTTGCATGGAAACTCAATACATATGAGCGTAAGGGGATTACCCTCGCAGCTAAATGTGTTGTATGTCAAACGAACTACTGAGTCAGTCAAACAAAGTATTCAGACCATTTTAAACTACGCTGGAATTGATTCCGCTGGAGAGTAATTTCAAAATTAAATTATATGCTACTATGTAAGAAAATTCCAGCGGAATCAATTCCAGTGTAGTACAGAATTGGCCTGAATACCTTGTTTGACCGTAGTTTGTTACGCTCTTATTGCATAACTTCATGAATTCATGAACATAACTATTTAGAACAAAATCTATGAATTTTGTGGGATTTCGGGATTGAGATTTTGATGCGGAATTGGATTCCCTAAGTGTGATAAGTAGAATACTATTAGCTGTGTGGCGTCATTGTAAATTCAAAATGACGGCCAACATAAAATGTCGCATTTCCGTTTATTTTGCAACGCACTCGGTATGGGTATCGGGTATGACCCCACACAGCTAATAGTGTTCTACTTATCAGACCCTTTCATTTGGTACCCATTTCAGGGGTCGGGGAACAAGTTTTGCATAATTTGGCCGCCATATTGGAACCGCCATCTTGATTTTTTTTACAAAATGGTGATATTGCATTGTCACGCGAACACTATATATGAGCTCAACTCTACAATTTCAGCTCAATCGGAAACCGGGAAGTGGGTCAAATTTAACTTCAAAGTTTTTTTTTACATAGTTATTTACAGGTGAAGCGTAAAAAATACCAATTAACGTGAATCTTCCAGTTTGTCATCAAATTTATATTTTTTAATTTAATTTAAACCGATTAAACCTAAATTCAGAGAGTAGACCTGACACTCAGATAATTTTCTTGGTCTTTAATGGCCTATGATGTTTCTAGCGTATGGGGCCATCCTGTTTTGTAGGATAGCGGAGAATATCTTAAACGCGGTACTCAACAACGTTATACGATAATGCCGATAATGGTATGCTTCATTCTTTTGCTAACTATAAAACCTACCTCGAGCACATGCCATGTTTTGTATGGCAGCTATAATACACATCATACTCAGGTTTTTGCAAGACACCATTCCCTCCCTGTTCATCGCATCTCCCGGATGGCGGGTTTGTCAGCTTTATATTTCGACAGGATATCGGCTAGATGTTGTGCAGCTTTAGCTCGTACGTCCCATCCACAGAGTTCATACGTTCCATGAGATAATCCTTAAATCGTTTTGCCTCGTTTTGGTCGTCGTCGTTTTTCTCAATATCAGAGGCATGCAGCTCGTTCCGTAATGTATGTTTTTTTTTGGCTGAGGTTATTAGCCTCACGCCAACCATACTTAGAAGGGACTAGCCCGATCATATTAGCCTATCCTCTCTTATAGGATAGCTACCAATGGCCACCGCTAGGAGGTTATGAACGCACTTCCATCAGTCCGGAATATAAATGTCTCATATTTTTAGATAAATTCTTTTATCTTTAAATACTTTTCAAAAAACACAAATTTACTTTTAGGCCCGCATAGAAGCTGAACAAAATCGAATTAGACGAATGCATCTTCTATCTAAACTAGAAAACGATCATAAACTTTCATCTCGCCAAACAAAATCAGAAAATGACAAAGACAGCGCCAGAAATGCTGAAAACAAAGTTTATAAATATTTTAGCAATTCAGCACACCATCGTGGCCTAGAACGCTATGGTCATTCGGATTTTTTCGAATCAGACGAAATAGAGTTACAATTGCCACAAAATGAACAGGTAGTTGATTATATCGATAAACCAACAAAAGAATGCCAACATTTGAAGAAAAATGTCTGCCCATTCTGTGATGTAAAAGTGAAAAATTGCGAAAACTGCTCGACAACACCGAGGCTTGAATATAGTGCTGAAAATAGCTTCATTCTTTGTGAAGATTGCAAGAGTCAATTTCCAATATGCATTTCGTGCCAGAAGAGATATTCAAATTGCATCATTTGCAACAAGGAAAGAACTACATGCACACATAACATTTGGAATTTTTGTACACATTGTGGGAAGCCATTACGTGAAACTGTATCTTCCAGAACTGCCAATAGTAGTAGCAATATTGAAAAACGTGCAAAACAAAGTCCTGAAAGAGCTTTTCAAATATTAGATATGAATTTTCGTGAGGAAAGTGAGGAAGAACTACTTGGAGATAGTACGATTGAATTGAATTATAAGAATAGCAAGAAACCTGCATATTCGATGAACATAGATAGGAAATCAGTTTTTCATCCTGCCCATAAGATAAAAGAACCAAAAGTTGAAGTTAGCATAAAAAATGGTGAAATAATTTCTGTAAATAAAATAATTGATGATGATAAGAATATTGAAACTATAAAGGAAAAAACTAACGATAGCTTATCGAAATACTTAAAAAATTATGGAGATCTTGCAGTTAAGAGCTCTCAAAGTAAAAGTACACAAACTGCACAGCAAACAGCAACAACTAATCAAATTTTATACCCTTCCATGCCACTGCTTAGAGACCGTCCAAGAAAAGCATCAACTAATGAAGAAAAAACAACTAAAAATTATAAAAATGATAAAATAACTGTGTTATCACGGAAATGGGAGGTAAATTTACTAAAGATATTATCTAAAATCATTATTAAACATAATTCTTAACTAATTATATTCAATAGGTGCCAGCTATACAACGCCAGACAATTTCAAAAACTTCTCCTAGAGTTATAACACAGCTTGGTGCTGTACGAAAACAGCTTCAAGCAGAAAAGCTCCAATTAGAATTAGAATAAAAAAAGTTAAAACTAATTTTCAACAAGATAATTGAATAAGCTTAATTTTATATGTGATACAAGTGCTCTTAAATATATACATTGTTGATTTTTAGGCATTTTTAATAATTTTTGCGGAGCTCGATTTCAAAACAAGTCGAACGTGTATCTTCTTCTTTCTTCTTTGATCCCTTAGCTGACGGTCCGAGCGGGACGTCCCCGCAACGGATACGCTGCTGACGGTGCCTCTGGGTCTCGAACTCTATTCACGATACGCTTCCATTCTTGCCGGTTTTTGGCGACGTCTCGAGCCTCGGTAACTGATAACCGTTGATTCTTTAGGTCACCCTCGATATTCTTTAGCCAGGTTTTCTTCGGTGCCGATCGCTGGATTCTCCCGCCTGCGGACGGTCTCGCCAGAGAAGTTTACGTGGCAAGTGGTCATCATCCATTCTGTAAACATGTCCAAACCACCGTAGTCGTGTATAAGTTATTACTTACAAAAATGCCGAGTATTGATTGCTTTTGAGTTGAGTTTCTTTTTTATATGACTCTACAATATAATATGTTCGTTCTTGACCTTCATCTGCTCCTTTTACCCGGTCCCGAATCCGAACCAATGTCCTACAAAAGCACCTTTCGAAAATGTCAATGACTGGCTTTTGATTTGAATCAGTATTCTAACAAAATTTTGACGATTGCGTCAATTGTTCGAAAACCCTTTGATAAGTCAACAATTTGATTATAATTTGTGCAACAAAGCAGTCTCTTTAAAGGAAATGCAAATGTGGATAGCTCACTTGCATTTCAAAAGTTCTAAAATGCCAAAAATATTTTTGCATGATTTCGGCAAATAAATTGCCACGACAATCTTTTAATCGTCGCAGGATTTTTAAATTTTTGATCTGATTGCAAATCGTTGACATTTTCGAAAAGTGCCTTGATACCTGTAGGATTTCCAGCGGAGGTTTGTCTTACCTCTCTGACGAATGCTATAAACCTTACCGCAAAGACTCTGATCAGGCGGCTCTTCATTTGTAAGAACTAAAGGTCCTGCCCATTGGAACTAAGTTGGATTATGATGATCGAATTTGGTTTCATTTTACTTTGCTCGCTAATCGACTTTATTATAGGACCGCATTCAACCTTCAAATTGACTCGCTTAGTGGAAAAAGTAATTGAATCACGGAAACATATCGCCAGTCTGAAAGTTGTGTTGTGTGGCTTCGAAGAAGATCAGCATGGCGGGGTTCCAACTACTCTTATCACTGTGGAAATTGGGGTCGTATTTGGTTTCTCGAGTCGAACAATCGAGTCGACAAAAAAGCTTGTCATTTTTCTCTAAGTTTTGTATTTTGCATAACGACCAATTCAACAGATAAGTGTGGCCATAAAAAACCATCAAGTTGTGTGATATTACTCCAAGTGCAACAAACCACTTATATTTAGCTAAAAGTGAAACTGTTAAAAGTAAAGAGATGATAAAGTTGTCGATATCGTGTAGCCAAATGCCAATTTTTATTTATCGACAGACGACAATGTCGACTCGAGAAACCAAATACGGCCCTGCTTAGGAGGCTAGAGGAACTGTCGCCCACCCTATGGTGTATGACGATGATGTGACGATTGTGGCACTCGGCAAGTTTATTGACATTACTGAATACATCGCATAGCACTATCCAATGTAGAAGGACGGAGGCTGTTTGCGAACATGGTTTTTTCCCTGCATCTGTCGAATTACACATTTTGGCCGACAGCTGGGGCCGTATTTGGTTTCTCGAGTCGACACACGGTGCGGCCTAAGGCCGCACAGTGCGGCCAAAAGTCCAAAAAAAACAAGTTTCAATTTAGGGTTTTTTCACCCTTGAGTTGGCTGCAATGATCCTTCAAGAAACTAAAATTGTTCATAGTGATGACTAATTCGTCATGCCCCTTCCTTAGGCTCGGTTGGATTGTGGCCTTCGCTCGAGCGTCTCTCTACAGTTAATACACTGAGAACGGTTATACAGGTGAAAATTTTTATGTAATACAGAAAATCAAACAAGACCAAATGGAATCCACTTCTGAAGGTGAGTAGAACATGTAAAAAAAGTACTAATTATCAATTGTTAAGTAGTGAAATAGGGAAAACATAAACAATAGTGTCATTTTTACACATACTTTTTCCGAAAATTAGACTTTTCAAATGATACTGCATTAAAACGCTGCAAAACGCTGATTTGAAACCTTATTGAAATGATAATTAAATATATTATCTACCAAATAAAACAAGATTCAGCTGCCAAGAGCTGCCTATTCATATTTTATGCCATGACATGAATCTTGATTATGTTAAATAATATTCGCTATTTCACGCGAGGGGGTGGCTAACAGAGGTGGACAGGGGTGGCTTTTCTAATTTTTAATATCAAATTCGTAATCAGCGACCCCGAAAACCTATAAATTGACATGCATCTTGATTATGTTGAATAATATACGCTATTTCACGCGAGGGGGTGGCTAATAGGGGTGGACGGGGGTGGCTTTTCTAATTTTTAATATCAAATTTGTAATCAGCGACCCCGAAAACCCCCGGGTAAGAAATTTTGTATCAATTAGTTGATTTATCGACTTTTGGCCAGCTTTTTGGGAATCGGCCGCACTGTGCGACATTGTCGTCTGTCGATAAATAAAAATTGGCATTTGGCGACACGATATCGTCTCTTTACGTGTCGATAAAGACGTTTGACGATTATTAAAAAGCTCAATTTAGGCATGCAATAAACTTTTAACAATTTCTATTTTAATTAAATATACGTTATTTGCTCCCTTGGAGTAATACCACCCAATTTGATGGTTTTGTATGGCTGCGCTTAGCTGTCGATTTGGTCGTGAAACCAAATATGAAACTTAAAGAAAATCGAGGAGCTTTTTTTATCGACTCGAGAAACCAAATACGGCCCCTGATTGCTTTCATTCAAAAATGCAAAATTTCTAGATTGCGCAACTGATTTACCTGACAGTTGCTCTTTTGAAAACATGCATGCAACCAGGCAGACAACCATGCAATTATGACAAAGGCATACTCATACTCTCATAACTGAGCTTTTTTGTTGTTTTTATGTTAATAATTTATCTTGAAATTCATGAGGATATGCATTGATTTTATGCGCTAAAACATTTGTGGAGCCAAAAAGGCATCAGGGGCGGGTTCGTGTATGGCGAACGACGATATTCGGTCGAAAAAAATTTGAAGTCGAAAAATTTTGTCGACAAAAATTTTAGCGTTCGCGTAGGTCGAAAGAAAATTGTTCGTGTCCTAATGCAAGAACTCGATAACCCAAGACCTTTCGACTGCCTTTCGTCGGCTTCAGACGAAAATTTTCAATTTTTTCGTCTTACGCGAACCCAAGACGAAAAAAATTTTTCGTTTTCGCCATACACGAACTGGCCCCAGGTTCCCCAACGGAGACTTGAAGCAGAACTAGGGTGCTTTCAGTAATGCATACTTGCATGCACAAAATGCCCAAGTTGGACCCGCATCCATTTGCGGAAAAATCATTTGCGCATGCATGCAAGTATGCATTAGTGAACTTGTTTCGCCATAGTTAAATATGGCGCTAATTAATTGTCATTTTTGATGTTCTTTTAATATAGTTACCGCACGCTATCAATATCCTCCTCATCCATTTTATGTTGTCAACCAATACTTTGACATTTAACATCGACGTGCCTTCTCTTCTGGTTTGAAAACAGTCCGCAGGGCTATTGAAGAGCTTGCAAGGCTTGCGCACATTTTCTTCGCATGTTTGCATTTATGAACTCTGTGCAAACGCATTAGCTTTAATGAAATCGATGCAAAAGAAAATATGCGCAAATTGCATTACTGAAAGCCACCCTAGACTACAAGCCAACGTCAATTTTTGGGGGGGTCATGTGAAACAGCATAAATTATATGCAGATCGATACTTTAAGCACTATGCCGTCACTTTTGCGCGGGACATGTGACCACAGAGGTAAGTTGAATATGCCATCCGGGGGGTGCTTTCTCGACCAAACATTCTTGTACGGTAATTCTCATATTGATGTATAATAAAAAATAAGCTCCTAGAACCTAATGCCGTACAAAAAAACGGAACCGGTAACCAGAAGAATTTTTGAATTTCTGCAAATTTACCACCCCCGCAAAGGTTATTTATTCTTGTACGGGATTTGTACATTTGGACTTCTATGCTTTCATAGGCTGCATTCAAAAATTCAGCCAGCTGCGCAGAATTGGCAGCACATCATTCAAAAAATCAAATCGCTGCAACCGGGCATATATATCCTGCAGACGATACTGCGATACTACCAATTCTGCGCAGCTGGCTGCATTTTCGACTGGCTGGCCATTCAGCACTATCGCTCTAAGTTAAGTTTATGGTCCCTTTGCTGAAAGTCGTAATTCGACTGAAAGGTCACTATCTTAATGTCAAACGACTTGACGACTTGACTCTCAGCACTGGGGCCAATGCTTTCACAACTTGCCTTAAAAGTGGCACCTATTAAAGGTAATCTGAATGGAGATGGGCGGCATGAATGCTATTAAGGAGGGGGGAGCAAGGCTCAGGTGACTTTTGCTACGTTTTAGAACGCATTGCCCAAAAGGAACCCGGGTGATAGACTATTCACACATACTTGGAGATCGTAGCTTATCACTTCGATCCTGAAGACCTGTCAGGACAATGAACTTTGAACCCGCACAGGGATGTACCATTGGAATTTTCATAGATAGCCAAGACTCTATGAAACCTCTGGATTCAGTATTGATACGCTCTAAGGCCCGGTTTCATGGGCACGGATATATCCACGGATAATAAATATCTTGGATATTCTGTCGGATATTTGGTGTGTTTCATCGACCGGGATAAATGATGCCTCCATATTCGAAAGTCTATGTTATTTTCGGACATAGAATTCGAACATAGAGTCAGTTGTTAATTGTTTTTCGATATCAGGTAAGGAAGTTGGCATTTGATTTTATTTTCTGTAAAAGTGGAAAAGTTCGTTGCGTCAAATATGAAGTATTGTAAAAAAATTTAAATCCAAACATATCACCGTGAGTGTTTTTAACGTCAACCATAATTTTCAAAAACTCAACTCAACTCAAAACTGATTTATTCAATGGTTCTAATGTCATTTAATTATTTTCAAAAATAAATTGAAACTGTTTGTTTTTAACGTCAAACATAATTTTCGAAATTTCGAACATAGCATACTAAATGAGGCTACGTTCAGCGGATATTTTTACGACCAACGCAACCCAGTCGTATTTATATCCGACTGAGATATATCCAGGTTGGTGAAATGAATATATTCGGTCTTATTATTATCCGGGTCGATGAAACCGGCCCTAAGTTCGCGGAGGCTCGATAGAAAGCATATCGTGACTCTCCGCGTTCCCGGACATAGGAACATATATTTGGAAATGAAAAAACAATGGACGTCCTAAAAGACCCCCTTGATCACTGACATATAGTAATGGACTGCTAAATGAGCAAAATCCCATACAAAAAAATGGCACCAAAAACTATTCCTGCCTCGCTCCCACGTTAAATCCCAATGAACTGTAATCGTCAGCGCATGTCAGCGATATAAACATAATTAGAAAAAAATAGACAGGTATAGTTTTCGTTCTTCTGTCTCACTCTTGAGCTATTTTGAAAACTTCGTTAAACAGGGGAAATAACCGTCACGGTTTTGGAATAAATATATTTATTTAATGAAAAAACTGCTAATAAATAAAAATGAGTAATGGAAATTTATTTCCGTTAATTATAACAAACATCTTATCACTTATTTTCTCCTAAATTCGAAGAAAATTTTTTTGTTTGCATAAAAAAGGTTTTCTATTTCTGGAGAAAAGTGGTGCCATTCAGCATCGTCAATCAGCAGTCCATTACTATATTACCTAGTTTATAGCAGAAAAATTAAATCGATTTAACTCAAAGTTACGTCAAAATTTCGATTTAGCGTATAAACGGGTATTAAATACATTCTTATAACTGTGGCTTAAGCCGAAATATTTCGGTTTAAGCCATAATCCGAATTACCTCGTTTATGGGGTAAAAAGTTTTGGATGATCCATAATTCGAATTATTTTTGGAGTAGCTATAAACTAGGTATATGTCAGTGCCCTTGACCTAGCGTCTGCACTTGCCATATTTTATTGAATTGCTTATGGCATTGCTATCCAATGTCTGGTGCGGACAGGGTAAACTTGGCCATATTTTATTGAAAGCAATATATGGAAAGAAATATTTTCTTCCATATCAGTTTCCATAAAGTTGGCAAGAAATGTGACATTTATCGTTACAAAATGGCGGAGTTCAAGTTAACATCGAAATTTTGGCTTCTTCCTAAAAATGAACATACCCAAAATGATGGTTTCTTTCTACAAACCTTTTTTCACTCCATGTAAACACCGGAATCACTTTTGAAATTTAAATTTTTTTAAATACGTACTTAAAACATTAAAACAACACAAATATTTTGTTTAAAAAAATTAATAAACACTATTTTCACCTTTTAAAATGCCTTTTTTTCATTAATTTGCAAATTTTATGTGTATCTGATTTAAGTTCTTAACGCCTGTTTTAGCAACTGACATTCTGTATGTCAAAATCCGGGGGCTTATGGGGAAAAGAGCAAAAGATATAAACATCACTATACCCGTCTATTTTTTCTAATTGATTTAACGCAAAAGATATAAACATCACTATACCCGTCTATTTTTTTCTAATTGACTTAACCTGATTTTATTTCTGAGTGCTTCTGTCAGTTTGGGGGCTTATGGATGAGCGAGTCGACTATACCTTTTTGGTGCCATCGGTTTGTATGGGAATAATTGCTGATGAGCAGTCCATTATTATATGTCAGTGGACTAAGCTGTAAATCTGGGTTTGCTGCCGTAGCTTCGGTGACACGAACGAGAGGAAAACACTTCCGTGGTAAGTACCCAGCTTTGGCGTGCACTAGGCAGTAAAGTTCTGAAAAACTTAAAAAAGATCTCCAGACTAGAGATTAGAGCACTGATATGCTTCCTAAACTGCAAAATATGGCTTGCTTTAGGCCAGTGATTCTCAACGTGGGCGATATCGCCCCCTGGGGGCGATCGAATACTATTGTTCCTTTCAAAATTCTTTGGATATATCTTACTAACGCCTAATGTAAGCCAAATCTGCCTTATATTAGGGATTATCGTACAATTTTTATCCGTTAAAATTTATAGGGGGGCGAATTAAGAAGCGGGTCTTACAAAGGGGGCGTTTGGTCCAAAAATGTTGAGAAACACTGCTTTAGGCAAGGGAAATAAGAAACGGAAACTGGGTTAATTATTTATTCAAAGGACTAAGGATAGCGATACAAAATGTTGGAGTTCAACCGAAGTGTGACGGAAAATAGACTGTCGAAAAATAATGGTTCAGCAAAAACGCCTATAAAACAAAATCAATTGAAGGAAGACGTAAACACTAACAAATGAAACTAACGACAAAATCCCATTATAATAGGTGTACCGGTTAATGCGAGCGGTTTTTTTTTCAAAAATTAATGCTTTATTTCAAAAGAATGATTACAAATTTCATGTTCAAAGTATTGCCCATCGTTTTCCACGGCCTTTTCCCATCTTTCTGGCAAGAGATGAACTCCGCGTCGAAAAAAATTGGTCGGTTTATCGACTATCCACAAATCGATCCAATTTTTGACTTCATCATAATTGGAGAATTGTTGTTCAGCTAGCCATGTTGCATTGAGCGGAGCAAATGGTAATCGGATGGCGCAAGGTCTGGGCTATACGTGGGGTAGGACTTCCCATTTCAGCGTTTCTAAGTATGTTTTGACTGGTCTTGCAGCATGTGGCCGAGCATTGTCGTGCTGCAAAATATCTTTTTCCTGTTTTCCGGCCGTTTCCGGCCGTTTTTCTTTCAATGCTTGGCTCAAACGCATCAATTGTGGTCGATAGGCCACGCCTGTGATCGTTTCGTTCGGTTATAGCAGCTCATAATTCACCACACCCAGCTGGTCCCACCAAATACACAACATTCTTCGTCAACTGTTTTTAGCGGTTTGTTCCAGGCTTAAAATATCTGTAATCTAAAAAAATTATTAAAATTTTTAAATTTAAGATAACATGCAACAGACTACTATCCGCCAGAGGCGCTAAAATCGCTAAATGTTCTATAAATTTACACCCATGAAAGAATCAGCAACAAAGCAAAAAGCGAAATATATTCTGCCTGTGTATTGGTAGCTGTCAAGGGAGAAAAATGGAAAAAGTGGACCCAAGGAGAAAACTTCAGTACTACTGTCACTTGCTTGGGGAGTTGTAAATAAATTTTTTGAGATTGGATTTATTTTTAATGCATTAATAAATTGCGCTCCATTTATTTCAATGCACATCAAAAAACAAGCAAATAAAATAATCGATCAGTTTAATGGATATTAATTAATAACACCGCGGATAGCCCCAGTTGTGAGGACTGCTTAACTAAATTTGAGATTTTTTGGGATGGTTAAGTGGCTGTTTCTACCTTTGAGGTTATGTTTTATTTTTCATGTTTTGTTACTCGAGGGTTGTGCAAGATTTAAATAAAAGTTGATAAATAGTGCGACGGGATTTATTTATAATTGTAATTACGACAAAGTTATTGTGTGCAAATAATTAATATTAATGTAAAATGTGCTAATCTTGATAAGTTTTTATTAGAGAGAAGTGGTCGCGTAGATGCCAAGTTGGGAATCTTACAGCCAAAAGCTGCTATTTTAGAGCTTATTCGATTCGTGTGCAGTTCAGTTTTGCCTTGTGTTTATTATTTTGTTTGTTTGTTTTGTAGTGGCAAGATTTATATTATATATATTTACCAGAGGCAGCGTGTTAATAAAAAAACAGCCATAACGGATCCGCTAATAAATTCTTCCCTCAAAAGGACATGTAAAGGACCTTCCAGGAATTTTAGGTAAAATTTTATGTTAGTTTTTAATTAGCTTGTTTAATAATTGTTTAGAACTACACCCTAAAAACTGATTTAAAACTCCAAAGCCCCAAATTTGGACTCCATTGATCCCTTAGTAAAATTTGTAAATACAAACCATTCTGCCTGCACCAGGGCAAGAACCTTACTTGGCTTGGCAAAATGCCTAGAAACACAGCACAAAATCCCTAAAAATATTTATCTTACAGCAGACGAAGAAGAAAGGCTTATCACGTTACATTTCCTACATCTGTAGATTGAATCCATTGTAAATACTACATCGGTCGATACTTGGCAGAAATCAAATCTCACATAAAGTTTTCATATTAAATTACTAACAAAATCCTACTAGCATATGGTGCCACAATTTATGTCTATTTTTTTTTGTAAACTACCTGCTGATATACCGGCTTATTTTGCAATTATCTTTCTGTATATCTTATCTCTTTGGCGCGCACTGGCTTCTACCACCTGTGTCCTGTCCCTTTTTATCTTTTCGTAGATATTTTTTTTTGTATACCATTTTGGCATGCATTTAGAGATACAACAAGAATATGTAAATATATACATTTGTATATACACGATAAAATGATTTATTTTCCTGTACATTTGGCCTAAAATATCATTAATCAGTTTAGATTTTATTTCCTTTATAGTCTTTAATCTTTTTAGGTGCAATGTTAGCATACATAAAAGTATATCAACTTGACACGTATTTTGTCCAAGTTTTCACCGCTTTTTTTTACAACTCTTCATTCTTTTTGGTTTTGTAATTCTCCCTTCTTCATGCATTATTATGTGTTCACCCAATGCGACGACACCTTACATGATTTCTTGGAAAATGCAGTGAACAAATCTGTTGTGCGTTGCTAATTAACCACAGCAAATTGCCAGGTTTAGTCTGCTTAAAAAAGTAAGAGTTGTTCAAAAGCAGATTTCTGGTAGGAAATTATTATCAGGTTTTTGATGAATTTGGGAAAGATTTTTTCGAGGATATGTACTTTTTATAAACTGGATTTCATTCTCAAAGTGGCTGAGATAGAAGTGCATTTATACTGTATTTTTAAGAATAAATTTTTGGCACCGAATACCGACCAACAGAGAATTGATTCATTATCTATTTAATTGTCAGCGGTTTCAGCAAGCGAAAACCTTTTCTAATCATAATAAGTTAACCCCGATTGTTTATTTTATTATTAACTTATTTATAAAATAGATTTTTAACAAGGAGCTAGCCATCAGCGGGGTAGGATCTTAATTCTGTCCACCTTCTTGCATAGATCTCAATACCGAACATTTATACTCCTAATATTGACCGGGCTTGTTATTTCTTTTTCTTCTTCTTTTTTGTTCCGTTAGCTGGCGGTCCGAGTGGGACGTCCCCGCAACGAATATACTGCTATCGGTGCCGCTGGGCCTCGAACTCTATTCACGATTCGCTTCCATTCTTGCCGGTTTTTGGAGACCTCCTCAGCCTCGGTAACTGATAATCGTTAATTCTTTAGGTCACCCTGACAATGCTTCCTCCTTTTGGAGCGCCTCAATCCTACTCTTAGGGTGAACCTGTATTCTTCCCATTGCTTAGCATGTTATGCCCTATTGCATAATATCCTAACTTTCCCAATGCATTGCAGCAAGGCTGCCGTTTCTCCTATCGAGGTAAGAAGAAATCAGCACCTCAGTGGGATGTCTCCAGTTCACAGGTTGAGTTGATATAAGTCGCGACCCCTGAAACGTGACGTGGGCTGCTGGGCCGAGGAGACCTATGGGCACAGCAATATACTGCGTTCTCTGTCACAAGAAAAGGTAGTAAAGCCTACCGACTAAATGGCCTCAGAACTCAATATCCGCTGGAGAATGTGCAGAAGCTGCTTTGCGTGCTAATGAAGCACATGTCCATGTACTTTTTCACAGAAGGCGGCTCCAGACGAAGGAGCCTACTTATCACCATGCATCAAGGCTAGGAAGACGTGGTCTTATAAATACCAGAGATCGCGAGACCTCTTGTGGATGTCAAGCAAGAATATTGCCAGAATCGTGCCAATTGGTCGTCACTGCCGTAGCTGCGGTAAGAAACAGGTCAGTGAGACAACCAAACACTTTTTCTGTGGATCTCCGGTCTTTGTCAATATCAAACACCGCGTATTTTTTTATGTGACATGGCCAAGCTCAGGAATCACCCTTTGTACCACTAATCCGTCATGTCGTTCAACTCATGGTGCAATGTCTAGAAGTAAGATTGACCTGAAGGTAGCAAAAGAATATGTAAGGTTAAGGGTGGATGCGTGAGGAGGAGGCAGTGAGCTCTGCGTTGCACTCTTGGATGTTGTAGGAGTTCATTTTTTGGCAGCCGGGTGAGTCATAACAATCAGGGCCAGCGGGAGACAGCCCTGTTGGAGTGTTATGCCTCCCGAAACAAGTAAAACCCGCTAACCAGCCGACAACAGTAGCCAGTAGTACCAGACTAACATGAGAACAAGAAGGTGTACCGACCGCTAGGTGAAGTTCCGACCTATGTGGAAATTTGGTACCCTATTATTAACCGGTTTTAGCCGGCGGGATTCCTTATTAGGGCAACCTGTATTTAGAAAAATCTTAAATCGGAATTTCCACTTAGCTTGCTACCAGCGCTGGTTGTATCTTCGCTGGCTCCCACGACAATACCCGCATTGGGTCAACCCTACCAGGTGCTCCTAGTTTAAAGCCTCTTTTCAAGCAAAAGTTTTTCATGAGTGCGGTTACAAAACTGCGCATTTCAGCGCCATTTGTGTACCAGCCTTCAGGTTGGATGAGACTGCCACTTCAACCTACCTACTTGGGTACACTTGGGTATGTCTCTTTGCCCGTTATGATACGTTTAATAAAAGTCCTCTGAAAAGCATATTTTCAGCAACAATAATAATCTTTCGGAAAAAATTCTTCTTCTTCTTCGATGGCTTTACAGTTCAATTCGAGCCTTGGCCTCCATCAGCTTCTTCATTTAAACGTCTCTCTACGTCGCAGCTTGTCTCCAGTTTCTTATATTGAGCAGTTTTGCTGCATCGGCCTTAACATTGTCTTCCCACATTGATCATGGTTTGCCAACTGATCTTTTGCCATCTGATATAGGGCTTTTTTTGTATCCTTGAGCCATCCATTATTTGGACATGACCGGCCCAACGTAAACGCAGTAGCTTGGCATGTGTTGAAAGATTACTACACTCTTTGTATAAATCGTACAATTCGGATTATCCATGCATTATCTTCATTGATAGGGCCGGAGGAGGACCTTCCTCTCAAATATAAAAATCTTGTCTGCGGATTTTTGGGAGTTACTCCATGCTTACGTAGCTACTGTACGGATATTGTTTTTGTAGATTCTTATTTTTGTTTTTCTGTTGATGTCTATAGATTTCATTTCATCACTGGCAGTAATAAGAAGTATGTTCTGTTTTCGGCGTTTATTCTTCTTTGTATATCGTCTATCGTTTCATCGTCTTCGCTGACTGTAGACCCCAGGTAGATAAATTGGTTATCGTTATTGGTTCGAAGTTATGTTCCCTCCAGGTGGTGTTGCGGTTTCCTCTTCTTCTTTCCATCATTGACTGAATTAGAATCTTACTCTTGTCTGCATTTATTTGCAGCCCTATATCTTTGGCCCCCTCTTTTAAATCCGTGAATATTTCTCTAAGGCATGAGAGCGATCTGGCAAGGCAGTTTATATGATCAGCATATCCTGCCAACTGTTTTGATTTGTTAAGCAGGGTTGCGCTCGCATAAATGTTTACTTTGAACAATTACGAATTACTCCTTCTAGACAGAGATAGTATGGGTGCCAGCCCATCGCCCTGCTTTAAGCCTTGCTTGACTGGGAGGACTCTTTTAATTCTCCTTGTATTCTGACTGCACACCTTGTGTTCTCCATTGTCATTTTTGTTAATTTTATTATCTTTAGGGGGATGTTTAGGTCCAGCATTGTCGCATACATTTGTTTCCTGTCAATGCTTGTTTTTAAGTCGATGAAAAGTTGAAACACGTCGATGTTGTATTCCCAGCATTTTCGAAGGATTTGCCTTATTGAAAAAAGTTGGTCCATTGTTGATCTATTTCTGTTGAGTCCAGCTTGGTACTCACTTATTGCGGCATCTGCATAAGGTTCCAGTCTGGCCTTAATTATATTTGTCGTTTTTTTATATACTTACTGTGCTTAAAAGAGAAATGCCTCTATAGTTTCCCCAGTTGAATTTATATCCTTTCTTGTGAATGGGGCAGATAATGCTTTGCTCCCAATCTTCAGCAATTTTTTCGTTTCTTCATATGCAGCAAAGTTATTCATGTATAGCTGCTGAAAGTGATTCGCCTCCTTGCTTGATCAACTCTGCTGGGATGTTATCAATTCCTGGAGATTTGTTGCTTTTTAAGGATTGTGGCGGGCCTGCTTGTAGTGGACAAACAACTACCAAAAAGCCAGACAAGAATTTCATTGCGCTAAAATTCTCGGCGAATGTCTTCCTGTAGTTCTATATTCTCTTTTCGCTGGTCAGTGTTACTTGGTTCGTACGCTACAGCATTTGCCAAATCGCGCGTTTGGCTGGGCGGTGGCGGCTAAACAATCGCGGGACTACTGTGCTACTTTCTGAACTTCGCATAACCGCGTAAAAAATTTTGTGTAGGACTTAGCGATACTTTAAGGCCCCCATTTACACTCGGGTCGCCGGCAGGCTATGGCCTGAAAGTTTTCGCCTTGAGGCCAAGTATCACCACACACTCACACAACTGTATAGAGCCTGCAGTCCAAGAAAACTGACAAAAATCTTTATGTGTTTGGACCTTTATAGTCTGTTCGTGCCTGAAGATCTGAACTTCTATTCAATCTCAAGCCCTAAATTTACCGCAAGGATTCACGCCGTATCCACTTGGAACGGAAAGCAATGCGTGAGCTAGGCGCGAAAACCATCCGCACTTGCGTTCACCATCCTCCACTCGCCAGGACCCCATACCACCACGTCTGCGACACTCCAATGAAGTTGTGGCAGCGGTAATAGAGAGTGTTGCCGATAACGCAAATGTGTCGTATCGCCGCCGACGTCAGGAGTTAAACGTGAGTGGAACGACTCTAAGTAGGATTATGAAGTAACATCTTCATCTCTTCCTATACAAAGTGCAACTTACTCTATGATTATTGCCAACGGATAAGCAAAGTCGCTTGCAATATGGAAATGCCGTCGCAAGAATGATCGATGCCGAGCCAGATTTTTGGGAGAAAATTTTGATGACGGACGAAGCTCATTTTACACTCTCTGGCGGAGTCAATAAACAAAACTGACGAATTTGCTGAACAGAGAACCCACATGTCATTAACGAAACACCACTGCACGACGAGAAAGTCAAAGTTTGGTACGCAGTGTGTGTTAAAAACCGGACCATTTAATCCGGCGACGCTATCGTTGGATGTTGGTGCACTTCGTGTGTCCGAAAACACGAGGAAAAGGTCTGACGAACCTTTTTTCAACAAGACGGCGTACTTCTTACACCGCAGCTACTACGATGAAGTTCTTGGAAAAGTAAGTTTATGACAGAAAGCCGAAGATCATTGACGAGCTCAAAGCAAACATACGAGCCGAAGTTGCTTCTTTGATACACGCATTACCCTTTTTACGTATCGAATGGAGTCATTCAATCGACATTGTGATCACTCTGCTGACAGTCGAGTCTTGATTCGTGACTAGCTGTTTGGACTGAAGAAAGTGATATTTCAGTCGAATTATGATTTTCAGCATAGGAGCCTAAACTCAATTTATCACTTTTACTCTACGACGCTGTGTTCAAAGTCGTAGCTCGACTGAAACGGCACTTTCTGAAACTCAAACGACTTGTCACGAAACACGACTCGACTTTCAGCACAGGGGCCTACATTCAAAAACTGATTTTAAATAAATGGTAGAGAATATCCTTAATAAATCTTGGTCATTTGTTAAAATCGGCTAAAAAATGTCGGAGTTGTTCAATGTTGAAATACCGAAGATCTAGATGGCGCACCCCACCGACAATGAAAATTAACATTTTATTGGGGTGCTCCAAGGGTTTTTTATGTAACAGGGGGGCGTGACTTTACCTGCAGTATCATCCCTCAGTCAGACTAATGGGGCCCATCCACGGGCGCCCAAACTGAGTTGTGTTGTCACTAAATCGCAGTGTGTGTGGGGCTGTTGGCAAACTGATTTGACAGTTGGGGTTTCAGTTGGGATAAATCAAAACCTTTTAATTTTATGGGGGCGGGGCCTAGAGTTTGGGCAACTAGTTGCACTGTGTGTGTTGCAGTTTGGCAAACTACTTGAATGAATTAACCCAGAATGCGAAAAATATATTTTTTTGCAAGTTTATATTTTCATTGTTTTGCATAATTTTTAATTAAAATTACGAAAGTTCACATAATATTACATTATTTTCATAATTTATATGTTTAGAATTTAATTTATATTTTAAAAACATACAAATATTTTTATTAATAATTAAAAAATTTATAATTAATATAAAAAATCATCACTATCCATTTTTTATAATTATAAAACTTAATCGTGGGTTTTCTACAATTTTATTTAACGTTCAAATTGCCTATAAAATACTGAATTGACAGTTGAAGTATCAACTCAGTTGAAGCGTTTGTGGCAAAACACCAACTCTTTGCACAACTCAGTTTGGGCAACCAGTTGGCCTGTGGATGGGCCCCATAAGTAATCTGTGACCTTCATCGGGTCGTGCCGGCCGACCTAGCCTGAAAGGGCACTGCCTATCGGCCGGCGGCCTGTACGTGAACGGGGGTCTTTACTGGAGAAACATGTTTTACTTAATTTAGCCTAGTTTTCTCTTGCGTGATATTTGCCGAGTTCCTTTTTTCCAATTTCCTCGTGAGATTGGGTGAGATTCGGCTCGACCCCCTCCCCTCCGAAACGCCTCACGTAATTAACGGACGACCCCTAACCAAGCCGCAATAATCAATTTCCAAGCTCCAGCTTTTAGGGAAAGAATTTCCAGCCGTAAATTTTATCTTTAACACGATCTCAACTATAAAAAAGTAATATTTGTTTTGCATTATTACGTAACCCAAGAAAGCTCTGTTATTGCCATGCATAAAACTCCTAGCAATTAACGAATGGCACTGTGCCGTCTAAAATTAGAATAAATTATGTCCTTCAGAAATCAATCTTAATTGTAGAAATAAAAATGTTGAAGAATTTAATTCCCAGCAAATCCACAATAACAATGGAAAGTCTAATTTCGAGAGGCAGTCACACATTTTTCATGCAATGACGTCTCTTAATTCGTCACCGAGTTCCCTTTAGACTAGACTAACGAAATAAAATATATAAGACAAAATCCCAATCGAGAGAGGCAAAAAAAAACATGAATTGTTCATTTTCTTGCTGTAATTATTCAAGTGACGCTAACTGCTCCAGGGGCGTAATTTAATAACATTAAGTTGTAACGACGTTCCTTGAGTGTCACGACTAAAATGTCCCCGCAAACGAGAAGTGTGACCGAAATAAGAACGATTCTAAAATAGCTTGGCATTGCCACCATAAGGATAAGGGACCCTCGAGCCAAATCCTACAAGCTGAAAAGGTCTAGGCAACGAATTAGGATTGAATTGGGACACACAGATCGTTCTGAGAGCACACTGTAAATGAATTGATATTGATGAGATTTATGACAATTAATCGGCCCTATATGACAGTGATTGTCATAGTTTCCATAACACACGGACGTTGCGATGTCAGAAATAAATGGATTTAAGGAGTTATGACAATAATAGCACACTTCAAGTCCTTCCTAAATGTCACATAATTGTCGGATTACGATGTTTACTTACCACTTGGCACGTGACACGACTGTGCATTGTTTGATAAAATTTTATATAATTCCATGACAATTTTTGTCGCTTTTTATTGTTTAGTGCGGATGGGGACGACATAAAAACGTGGATTCTCGCCATGTGTTTCGCCATATTACAATAAAGGAAGAAACACCGTGCAAATAATTGAACAAATGTATTTAGTGTGTATGGGGATGAGCCAATCGGTAACGGCTATTTCGAAGCTTCAAAGCGAATGATTTATAAATGCTGTGTGAACGGGGCATGTGCTGTACGAAAACACTGGAGACATGATGATCGAATTAATATGTTAATTAAAAATAATCTCCATGATAAATATATTTACAGCCGATTACATTCCCATGCATAATTTAAAAAAAGTCTTTTGGCGTGCATGTAACGTTCCTGATGTTTGACAGTCACATGGTAATATGTAGATCAAGAGGCGAAGTTGAATGTAGGATGTAGATGGAGCAAAGAAGATGTGAAGATGGATTTTTCTGGGGAAAAGGTAAAACTCTTTTGTACTGCCGACGATTCTGTTATGGAATCCAATGTCAGAGGCAAGCTCTATAGTCCAGACAACGAAGACAAAAAAATTCTAATAGAGGGGAAAAACACGTAGAAGCTAATTTTGGCATAGTTGTGGAGGAAGGTGTCCTTAACAACATACTAAAAATATCGGGGTGGGGGCTCTAAAGGTTCCTTGTTCAGTTTTTCGTTAATAACGTCGTCCTATCAGTATTCTTCCCTTCCTTGACAAAGGCTTTGAAAAAATTGCTTATTCTCAAATACTGCAACATCTTGAATCTAATAACCTCATCTCTAAACTCCAATCCGGCTTTCGTAGACCCCATAGTTGTGAAAGAGCTGTATTAAAGGTAACAACTGCTCTGCGCTCTGCGATCGACAAGGGTGATATTGCGATACTGGCTTTTCTGGATTTATCTAAGGCTTTCGATTCTGTGGTTCATTATCTTCTGCTTTCCAAACTTGGCCAACTCTACCCCTTTTCTTCCTATGATATTCGACTTTTCTACTCTCTTCTCTCTTATAGACTCCAATCTGTTCGCCATAACAATGTTGAATCCTCGTTTCTACCTGTGCGTCTGGGAGTTCCGCAAGGTTCTATACTTGGCCCTGTTCTCTTTTCGCTATATGTCAATGATCTTCCCTCCGTTATCCATCGCTTCTCCTTTCATCTATATGTTGATGATCTCCAGCTGTGTACTTCTGTCCTCATAATCAGTAATTCTGTATTTCTGAATTCAATAGTACTTTATCCCAAATTAATGAATGGTGCTCTCTTAATTTCTTTAAACTCAATCCTAATAAATCCCAAGTACTATTTTTTAGTCGTCGCTCTTTGCCACTGACAACATTCCATCTCTCTTACTTGATAATATTCCCCTTCCTATTGTTGACTGTATAAATAATCTTGCTATATTGTGATTAATTTCAAACTATCCTGTTGGAAACATATCTCACTAAGATATATGGCACATTACGCAAACTCTGGCTCTGTTCTAGTCTTTTATCGTCATCTATTCGGCTCAAGCTTGTTAAGTCCCTTGTTCTACCATATTTCCTCTATGGTGCCCTTGTATACATATCCTTCGATTCATCCTGCCGTTAGCGTCTCCAAGTTGCTTTTAACGATTGTTTAAGGCTTATTTTTCACATGATCATGTGTCTGGTGTGCAAAATTCCTTGCTAGGTTGTGGCCTTTTTCGCGTTATCGATGTTATGGCATTGATCCTCCTCCTGCATAAAGCTCTCCGTACTAAAAGTCCGCCTTATCTTTCAGACTTCTTTACGCCTCTACGCCGATCCCTGCGGTCAATTAAATTTCTCATTCTTGCACATTCCTCCTTAATTGGTAGTCGTTCTTTCTTTGTGCACTCGCTCAGGCTCTGGAATAATCTTCCTAACTCTGTCCAAAGAATAGGCACAGTCACAGCTCTCAGAAGGCAAGCATCTCTCTTTCTATCATCCTCTGCCTCTTCTCTTTAGTAACTATTTGTAATCTATCTCTACTTTACCTCCATATTTACTTGTCCTATCCTAATTAAGTTTTTTTACTATTATTTTCATTCTCTCTGTACTCTTTACTCTCTATCTACTTCTTCTATTTATATGATCTTTACTCCAAGACCTTTTCGTTTCCCTCTTTTCCCCTCTTCTTAGTTTTTTAAGTTTAGACTAGTTTTTATATTAAAATTAATTTTTATCAATGATTATTGTACTCTAAAAGATGTAAGTCTTGTGTACATCCTCGTTTTATAATAAAAATAAATAAATAAACTCGAAAGTCACGTACTTAGCGAAAAAATGATACAACTGGAAAATCCGCAGGAGTACAAGGAGTTTGCAGAAAAGAGGTCTTCTTCTTGTTCTTTGATCCGTTAGCTGGCGGTCCAAGCGGAACGTCCCTGCAACGGATACGCTGCTGTCGGTGCCGATGTGTCTCGAACTCTATTCGCGATTCGTTTCCATTCTTGCCGGTTTTTGGCAACGTCTCGAGCCTCGGTAACTGATAACCGTTGATTCTTTAGGTCACCCTCGATATTCTTTAGTCAGGTTTTCTTCGGGGCCGATCGCTGGATTCTCCAGTCTGCGGGACGGTCTCGCCAGAGAAGTTTACATGTCAAGCGGTTATCATCCATTCGGCATACATGTCCAAACCACCGTAGTCGACGTTTTTGTATTTCTTCTTCGATCAGTGTTTGCTGATCGCATCTTTGTCTAACTGTCTCGCTTCGAAGGCGATCGCGGAGTGAAACACCGAGGATCTGCCTCAAGCATCGCAATTGAAGAACTCGAGCTTCTTAACGACGGGTTTGAGCAGTTTCCACGTTTCAGATCCATAAAGAAGAATCGGAAGGATCAACGTTCGGTAATGGCGTACTTTTCTTTTGATGGATATATTTGTTCGTTTCCATATGCACCATTTGAGCGAAGCGAATATTGCTGTTGCCTGATCGATGCGGCTGTGAATGTCGGACGTCAATGTCACTTTCGTTTTCTCAACCAATGATCCCACATATTTGAACATCGGAACCTGCTCGATTTGGGTTCCATCGAGGTGAACATTGGCCCTCGATCCGTCCGTTGTGAGCAATTTGGTCTTTTCCGTATGACTGGACGATGCGGAAAATGTCGTATAAGATGTCCGTTACTCCAGCATCCGTGTCGGCGAAGACGGCGCTATCGTCAGCGAACATTAAGTTGGTTACGAAGTTGTTGTCGTCGTAACAAACTCCGAGTCGTCCATCGAATGCTTCACACATAATTGCGTCGATTATAACGTTGAAGAGAAGTGGAGAAGCGACGTCTCCCTGTCGGACACCCGTTTGAATCGGGAACTCCTCGGATAAGTCGCTTCGAATACGAACGCTGCTGGTTGCGAACGACGATTGGAGAAGTTGGATGATTTTCAATGGCATGTGTTCGGTTTTCAAAAGCTCTCCACAAGCTGTTCCAATCGATGCAATCGAAAACGGATTCGAAATCGATGAAAACGACGACAGTTCGTTTGACGCAACGAATTCTTTCTTCCATTAGCTGATCGAGTGCGAATATTTGATCAATACATCCTCGATGTGGTTTAAATCTCGCTTGTTCTTCCCAGTTCGTTTGCTCTCGATGTTTCTGTAGGTTCGATTCTATGATTTTCGTAAATACTTTGCCGACGATCGAAAGGAGGCTGATACCGCGATAATTCTTGCATTCCCGACTGTCGCCTTTCTTCAAAATTGGGACAACGATCGCTTTCTTCTACACCGACGGGACACGATCCGAATGCTATATGTGTGTTATGAGAACATGAGGTCGTTATGATAAGACATCACCTCCGGCGTCCATCATCTCGGCGGTTACTTGGTCCATTCCCGGCGTTTTTCCATTTTCAACGATTTTATTGCTCGCTTCACCTCGATAATTGTCGATTAGGTATCGAGAAACTGATTCGTCGGCTGTCCCATAATCGGCGCCGGTTCGGGTGCTGGACCTTGCGGCGGTACAGCTGGTGGAAGAATTCTCTCCACCGCTGCAGATGTTCATGGGAAGAAGTCACAAAATTTCCATCCGATTTTTTGATGTTGTCGTTTATTGATGTTGTTCTGCTGCCTAACCGGTAGGATTTGCTCATCGTTCCTTCCCAGCCGGTTCGATCTGCTCGTGAATGTGCATTGAAGTCCCCCGCGAGTATTATTAATTCAGTTCAAGATATCATAACCAGCGTCTGTTGAAGATTCGTCCTTGTTCGCGTCCGTGTTGGTCTCGGTTGGCGCATAAACGGATAGGATTTGACCCATATCCATATATTTTTAAAGGAAAAACAATCGGCGTATTCACACACTGGCACTGTGAATAGGCCGCTTTTGCCGAATAGATTGCTTTTCCTGTAAAAATATTTGACTGGACCGAGAACGGCACGATAGTGTGGAACGACCCTAAACCGGCCCATGCACAACGCAGACCTTAGCCTTGATCAGAGTCAAGCGAGATTGCCTTTTGGTGCCCTTTGGTCGGCGCTATTAAATTACATAAACTGTATATTTAAAAATCGGCTTTTATTGCAAAAATCCGACCTGCCCGCGGCTCTTAAAAGGCGCCATCAAAATTCGCATTTTTCGCATTCATTTTGGTGATGGAATCGCAGCTGAGCTACTAAAGGAAGAAGGACCGCAACTCTTAAGGCTGCTCGCACACTGCATCAGAAATTGTACGAATTTGTGCGAATTCTGATGAAAATGTATACAATTTCATCAGAATTCGCACAATTTCGTACAAATTCTGACGCAGTGTGCGAGCAGCCTTAAGAGACTTACACGAATTCTTATGCAACATCTGGGAGGAAGAAGTTATACCAGATGACTGGAAGAAAGCGATTATATGTCCAATCTACAAGAAAGGAGATAAATTAACCTGTAAAAACTACAGAAGTATTTCACTCCTCAGCACCAGCTACAAACCCTTCACAAAAAACAAAAACAAAAACTAGAACTTATAGCGGAAGGCCTTGCAGGAGAATATCAAGCTGGTTTTAGGACAAACAGGTCAACATCGTATCAGCTGCTGACCTTAAAACAAATTCTGGAGAAAGCCTTGGGAACGGAATATAGATTTATTCCAGATATTTGTCGACTTTTAATAGACATATGACTCGCTAAACAGAGAGAGGCTGTACAGGATACTATTGGAATTAGGAGTCCCCTCAAAGCTGGTACAACTGATCAAATGCGTAACGAATAGCTCTCTGGCGAAAGTAAGGATCCAAAAAATGCAGTAACAAAAGAGTTCGAAGTACGACAAGGTCTTAGACAAAGAGATGGACTAGCCCCCATGCTTTTCAACCTGGCCCTAGAATGGGTGATAAGAAAAACGTCAGTACAGAGAAGTGCATCTGTAGCAACGCAGTCTGTACAACTACTTGGATATGCGGATGACGTGAACATCGTGGGAAAGTCCAAGAAAGCAAAAGAATCTATGCCGAAGTAAGAGAGGCGGCAAAGAACAGGGCTGAAAGGACGCAGAAATAATCTTCAACATTCGGAACTACAGAAGTGCTGCAAGGGACCGTCAAATTTGGAGAAATGTTTTTGTTAATTTATTTATTAAGGGGCCTGATGCCCCCACGACGCGTGGTTTGCGGGGACGTTATTTACGCCACTGGCAGTAAGCATTCTTCCCAAAGTCGGAACACCAATAATACATCATTTTGGCCCAGTCGTCAACTCGGGCGTAACCTCCATTGGAAGATAACTTCTTTCTAGTTTGATGCGTATGCCAAATTCATATTGGCCTCGATAAGGTTTCTACCATAATAAAATTATTGACAGTATCCTGCGCCTCTCCACTTTCTATTTGGATAGAACGCCGTTTACAAAAACCATACGATGGCTTTGTATCATTCTTCTCATCCTCAACTTTCTTTAGGGTAATGTTTACACCAACAGTCTTGTTGCGCTTAAGTAAAGCCGGCTCTACACGATGTGGTGTACGTTCTTGCGAATGTTGCGGTCAACGTTTGATTCAATGCCGACAACAGCTCGAACGTGTCCAAACACCAACGTTGGACGCTTGACATTGGACACTCGTAGTTCGAGCATCGGCCACACTATGCGTCCTACTATCACGAGTCCAACGTTGGAGGGTACTCATAGCATCGTGTAGAGCCGGCTTAAGCGTTCTTTGGCTACAGGGTGTTGTTTCTATCTCAATATCGCTTACACTAGATATTCTAAGACATTGTACAATTTAACTTGCCGTTTATTTAGAGCCTCATTGGGCTACCCAGTAGTCTCATCTCAAAATGTCTTAATGTACCATCCACAAGTATAACCTAACTTCTTTGTTGTCTTGTCTTTCATTAATTCCACAATCCCATACAAAAATGTTAAAGCAGAATGCGGCTTTAATTTCAGCTTGAAATTGTCTTGTTTTTTATCACAGTGTTTACAAAACACAAAACTGTTTACTTTATAAGACAATCAAATGCAAATTTCTTTAATAACAACTTTGTAAGATAAATGATTGATCGATAGCACTGCTGTAGTCCGCCCACGCAATTAAATTGTAAAAACCTTGGAGAAAATCGCCATTAAAATCGCCATGAACAAAAATGATGGTGTTTATTGCGAATTCACCCTGACAGAAAAAGCATTTTTTTTAATCATATTTAATTTTCCACTCTTCTGATACTTAATTAATTTTTAATCTAAACAGAAAACGGAAAAAATTGTAATCAGACAAACAAAAGTTGAGTTCTGCTGTGCCCTGTTCACATGATAAGCGTAAATATGCTCGCTCTTCTACAAGTAGTCACGGATTCCCCTAATTTCTCGCATGAATTCCTGTGAAAGACCAACAAAATTATGCTTACATCATACTTTCGGTCTATGTACGCAGGCATGTGGATGCCACTTCAGGTTGAAGACTACATAATAAAAAATCTGATATAACCTTTCTTCTTTCTCCTCTCACAAAACTTTAGAATTGTGAAACGGAAATTAAAATGCTTTCACCGAAAAATTTGACCAACAAAAGAGTGTACCAAGAGTGGAATGTGGGGCGTGTGGGACATGAACGGACCAATTTGGGATTACTGTAAAATCAAGTTGTGAATTTTTTATTATTTTTAAATTTTCTTAATTTTTTGTTATTGTCTTGTAGTGGATTGGAATTGCTTTTAGGCCGAACCTAAATTAAATTCTCTCGAACGTGGGTCAGAGAATTTATCTTAAAGCGATTTCATTCACAACGAGGCCAACAGTGGCTACCTTTAAAGTTTATGTGGATTATACCAAGTGTAATGTATGTACTTACTTAAACGTTCTTAAAATCACAATTATGAATAAAAATGCAAATTTTTTAGACCCTTCTGGCAACGATGTAAAAAAATGTGCGTAGGAATTTACCATGGGGAAATATTCAAAATTTAAATACTTCACCATTAAAATTCTTGATGATAAAATTATGAGTATCTTATCATGGTTTTTGTTTGGCCCACATTGACGAATGGTGGAAATCTCATCGCAAATTACATTTGAGTCTTTTTGTTGTAAAATACAATATGTAATAAAATTGTTCGTGGGGCTCAAGACGGAAACACTTGCCCTCCAGCGGACTGTGTTTTGTGTGATAGCTCTCAGCTCCGTCCAGAGTCTCCCACTTGTAGTGGTCTTCTCTACTAATAAGGTTCTCATCCACGTTGTTTTAGGTCTTCCAATTCGACAACAAACTCCTCGGGGATTTCAGTCAAAGGCCTGGCTAAATTCTCTGCCAATTCAATTCCATTTCCTTCGTCTGATTTCGTCATCTATCCGGCACGGCGTAATAGTTCTTCATTTGTAATTCTATCTTCCCAGCTTTTTACGATATGACTTAGCCGAGCGCTGTTGATGAAAACTTGAAGGCACCTTGTGATGAATTGGGCGATTTTTCACGTTTCGCAATCATACAAAAGAATTGCTTTTACTTTGGAGTTGAAGAACTCGAATTTGGTTTGAGTTGAGGTCTCCGTTGATCTTCATATTCGATACAGCCAGGAATATGCGCTTCTTCCTTTATTTATTCGGGAACTGTCATCTTATTCTGGGCGAAAATTTTTCGGCAATAACGCTACTAACATAACAGAACTGTTCTACCGATTCCACGTCACTACAGGGCCGGCTTTAGGTATTTTGGTGACATGAATATTGTATTCTGCACTTTGTCACAGTCGAAGAAGAAAAGAGAGAACAGTAGAGCGTCCTATACATTTTTCAGTTTAATCCACAAGCAGGATTGGAGGGATCTGAAATTTCTGGGGAGGTTCGTGTGGCTCTCAAGAGTTGCTATTGCCAAGCATTGGCTTAGTGGTAGAAACAGAAGACAAGAGTTGCAAAATAAAGTATAATAAAGCGACCTTGCCAGCGGTGTTTTCCGTTTTTCCAAACCCAAACTTTGTTTACGTCCTGTGCATATCCCGCGTTGCGTCTTGTATTGTGGAGGTATTATCATTTAATAACTAAATGAATTACTGGATCGGGGCGGCGTCCCTTGAGACATGGGACCCTCGGGCGGTCGCCTGGGTTGGAACACCTCTAAAGCCGGTACTGCGTCACGGTTATTAAACTTTATGCCATCAATGGTGTTTGTAATTTATCCCCATTTCTTTAGTTTTAAACAGGATTAGTCTTAAGCCCGCCGAACTCCTTTTTTTCTGTTCGTGAGGTACTGGGCCCAAAGGTACCGTGGCCGCTCCCTTTGCCTATTAAACTACACCCCTATAGTTCATATTAAACAGGTTCAGCAGTCTGCTTATGGTGTGCCCGACCCGCATGAATAACCTGGTGGGTGCTCCAATAGCCAGATCAGGACCGATGAATGCAATGCCGGAGCCCTATTTAGCCTGCGAAGCCACATTTTCATTGCTTTTGAAGACCCGGACCAAGGCGAGGGTAACTTGATTAACTAATAGCGTCATCGATTTGCTGCCCTTTTTGCTCGAAAAGTGCTTTTAGAGCAGATTGCATCATCGATTTGACGCTCCCTCTCAGGGCTGTGTCATCGATTTGTCACTCGCTCTAAGAGCAAACCAAGATTTTGTCATCGATTTGCCCAAAAGTGCTCTACCAAAGATCAGAAAGAGCAAGTTTTTAGATCTGTATCATATCGACAGATTTGAAAAGTGCTCTAAAATTTAAAAAGTTATTCATGTTGTGAAGATTACATAAATAAAAAAAATTTATCATAATAATACAACAAAATTATGAATGGTCGAAAAATCTTTAGAATAATCATTAGATGTCGACGCGGGATATGTACAGTTATTTCAAATACCAAAGAAATTAAAGCAAAATTGTAAATTTTTCTGAGAAGTAATATGTTCAGAACACAAAAATGTGTAAATGTCAATCAAAACAAATCTTGAAGGGAGCAAAATTCAATCGAAGAGCAAGCGAAATTGAATCAAAGCAATTCTATGTTAGAGCGAATTTGTTCTGGAGCGAGCTACTTTTGCTCAGCTCTAGATGAAATGTGCTCGCACTCGAAGCTAGAGTTGCCAAATCGATGACGCTATAAGGCATGTTGGTGGTCCCAAACCAGTTTACACTTGATCTTATGAGATCTTGTAGCCCTTTTTGCCGCTGAAAAAGATAAAGGGCTGTTTTGTAGGCTCTTCTTAAGGTCTCATGAGAGCAAGTGGGCTAGCAATAGCAACTATGACGGAAGTTATCTGTGAATATTTAAGGATGAAATCTATAAACCCAACTGTTTTTTGCAGAAAAGTCAGCAAGGCTTCCAAACCTGTTGCTCCTTTTGTTTTGTCTGCCCAGCTATTATTGCCGAGGCGCTTTTAGATCATGGTTTCTGGCCTGCTGGTGCCCTTACAAGTTCTTTGTTCCGCGTAACCGTACTCGAGCCCATTATGCAAACGCTTCTACTACGAGCGCTCCACAGACGTCAAAAAACTCGAGACGCTTTCCCTCTACTACCAGAACCTAAGGGGGATCAAAATCTAACGATATCCTTCAGACATCGACGACTATCCTTCAGAAATCTCTATGATATTCTTATCTCTTGTGTTGATCATATTCTGTGTATGATGGACACTAGCCATGAATTACTTCTCCTAGGGAAGTTCACTTTACCCAATATTCAGTGGATATCGGATGAAGATGACGATAAATTCCTCCCCGCAGGCAACCTGAATTTCAAGGAATCCTACTTTCTTAATTCCTTATTCTCACTTGGCTTGAATCAAACAATTTTCCAATATTCTCATTTCCCGGAAAAATTCGAAATTTTATTTTCGCGGAGAATGTTTGTGGATGAAAAGCGGATAATTCAGGTGCATTTTTTCCTTAAAATAATTATTGTTAAGGGCCGATTTTCACCGACTTTGATTCACGCCGTGAACACCCGCGAACAAGCGCGAATGCGCCTTGCTTCAGGTCCGACTGGATACGTTGTGAATTCGTGCGGTAAATTCGCGGCTTGAGATTGAATAGAAGTTCTGGGGTGGTAGCACGTAAGTTGTTTCAGTCGACCTCTTCATAGAAGTATTTCTAAATTTTTTGTATGGAGTGGTCGATTGAAGCAACTTACGTGCTACCACCCCTGGCTGATGACAACTGTCCACTCTTATATATAAAGATTTTTTCAGTTTTCTTGGACTGTAGGCCCCATCCAGTTGGCGGCCGGTGAGGTGTGTGGTACTTGGCTTCAAGGCTAAAACTTTCAGGCCACGGCCTGCCCTCGACCTGTGTGTGAAAGGTTGCCTTAAAATATTGCTAAATCCTACAGAACAATTTTTATGCGAACGCCAGAAAGTAGCATAGTAACCTCTCGATTATTTAGCCGCCACCGGCCAACCAAACCCACGACTCGACGGTGCTGACCCGTAAAAAGGCTATTAGAATATATAACTAGAGGAAGGCCTATCGCCGAATTTTAGCGTAGCGTAGATTATGAGTGCTCACGTTTTGGTAGAGGCATTCCTCTCAACAGATTTGAACTGGCTTCCATTTGTGAAAACAACTTGATTCAGTTTCGCAACAAGAAACTACTAATTCGCTGCTAATAATTGAGATTATAATATGGTACCAATGTTTAATATAATAGGGGAGGTCAAACGTCAATTTAAGTAAAATTCAAGTCATTTGAAAGTCAAGTAAGTGAACGGCAAGACAAATTAAATTTCAAGTAAGTGAAAAGGCAAATTAAATTTCAAGTAAATTTGAAGTCAAGAACTCGTAATTATTCTTACGTTGAAATTTGTTGATCAATTATAATTCTAGTCAAAATTTTCTCCTTAAAATTTCAATCGCACCATTATAAATTTCGAAAACAAAAACAAATTTCCCAGGAGATTTGAAAGATCCCAACTCGATAATTTTAACATATTAATAACGAGCGCCACGAATAGTTTCAAGAACATTATATACAAGATATGAATAGAAACATTTCCGTCATCGTTAATATAATATAAACACAAGATTTCCCACACTGAAATTGTTTTCTCTCTATTTTCTAAATTTAGGATATATAGGGCTGGACACAGCCCAATTAAAATGTCACAAAAAAAAACGTTTATAAATTTGTATTCTCCCAAGATGCTAAATAGAGACACTTCCGTATAAGATAGTGAAATTGACAAACGGCAATCTTGCAAAACCAACAATAACTCATCCCCGGCACATTAACGTCATGCAGTTAAATTATAGGTGAAACTCTCTCGCAGATAATCTCCAACGATTTACGGCGTATTTGATGTAATCGTATTAGCACACAAGGCGAACGAAATTATTATTATTATTATTTTTTTGCTTCAGCTTTCCTCGATTCCCACTAGCTGAAGGTTTCGTCTAGTAGTGTCTAGGTTGTCGCCGTTAATTCCTGGCTATTGCTGGTGGTGCACTAAGAAGAAAAACCACTGTAGAACGAAGCGAGTGTGTCGAGAGACGAGAAGGACCGTGATACACTGTCGTTGTCTATATAGTGTGTTGTCCGTCGTACATATACACGATTATGTGTACAAATCAAAAATAGAACTTCTACAAACGAGTCTACAAATTAGGGCTTCTCGCGGTGTCGGTCTTACGTAGCGCACATTACTTACTTCAGCATTCAGTCTTTGCACGAAACAGCTGAGTCAGGTGTTGTAAACGAAAAAGTTCTAAAGCCTGCCGCCGCCCCGTTCGTCGATCTTGAACGTATCGAATCGGCTCAAAGGCGTTGCACGGTCAGATTCGTGAGATTTATGTGTGGTACACGGTTGTGTTGTGTTTATTTACAAAAAGTGCACGACGATCTTTGAACGTCTTCAAGACTCAATTAAAGGAGCACTAGAAGCGTCTTGGTTGCGTCATATTTGCATGGGCGCGAAAGTAGTGATCTTAGAAGCAGCAATCAACAAATGACACCATGTCCAGTCTGCGAAGGTAAGGATTGAAGATGTGCGGATCTAATTTGGATTGTTGTGTTTAGGGAGGAGGAGGACAGAGAGTCGGAAATTTTTCTGTTGTTATGACGAATTTTTCTTCATAATTTTGCATCGTTCAATTGCCGATTGTAATTTTTACAGCCGGTTGTAAAATCGTGGGAAAATCAACAAGATACCACAATGTCAACAAACGAGCTGCTGTAATCATTACTGACCTGAGTCCAACTAGATTTAATCCAAGTCAGTGTGCTGTAGTCAGTTCATACCTAACAAGAAAAGTTTCCAAGTTGTGTTTCATCCTTTAATGTGAAACTTGTAACTTTTTTTTACAACAACAACAAAAATTACGAAATGCAGTCATGATTGACGGGTTTTTTGCAGTTCTTGTTGTGTAATGGTTGGAAATGTTTTGTCTTCAGGTTTTTATTTCCGGTGAATTAAAAGATTGTGGACTTCTTACATGTGTAGTAGACGTTCGGTCTGAGTATTTGGATGAGTGTGTGTTTAAGAAAACACCGATCTTATAAATATCACAAATTTTTTACAAATCGTTTTTATAGATTATTTTTTTATTTCAAAAAGAAAAATGCGTTCCATTTGTTGACCATAGTTCAATGATCTTAATTTGTTGTTGACGCTTATATATTATGTAATATCACGTCTTTTTTAAAATCTATTTTCCAATTTATATATACTCCAAAAAGAAATAACGATTTATTTACTCCTTTGATCGACACAAATATTTCGTGAATCATGAACGTGAGCTCGAGTTGTATTCATTTATAATAAATGCTTCTTCATGTTACGTAGGAAGAACATGATTTTCACAAAGCTTCTTCATCGGACGTGGTTCTAAGAAGCTATTCTTTTTTATTCTAACCCAAGTTTTAGCATGTTTTGGGGTTTCTACATTATTATTATTCTCCAGGTGTTTTTTTTAAAGACTATTCTACTTCCTTGATGATTTCATCTAGGGTGCTTTGTTGTTATTACTTTTAGTTTGAACCGTGTTTGCGTTTCGACTTCTAGCATGAAAATGCCTAAATAATGTCGGCAATATGATCAATTGTTTTAAAAAAAATTTCCTTGCCGTAGAGAGGAGGCCTCGGTAGCCTAGGGAGTAAGACACATGGCTGCCATCCCAAAAGCCCCGGGTTCGAATCCCGGCAACCTCAAGGTCCTCCGCCTTTCCCACTTTCCCACCTACATAACTTTCCTTCTTTCTTCTTCCTGATTCCTCCTGTCATAGCCTTCCTTGGCCCTTCCCCGCTCCACCAAAGCGCATGTCGTCGATTGGTTGATGAGATTCAACTCGTTTCAGGAGGCATAACACTCCAGCGAGTTGTTTCTCGATGCTGCGATATCAGAGTCGCGATAGTAATGGTTGGGAGTAGGTGGACTAAAAATATCGCGGGTAGGTTGTGGCAGTTCCTTCCTTCCCGACTAGAGCTGCTGCTCGACATTGCACTCTATACGAAGAAAATAGATTGTCGACAGTATAAAGGGTCTTTCCTGAGCTTCTAGTCTTCCACATAAGAAAAGAGTCACACTGAGACGTTCCACAGGAGGAATAATCAGTCTGAAGTTAGAATCCCTAATAGAGCAAAAGCTAGCAGCAAAAAACGTGACCATAAGAACAATTTTGGTAGTGGTGCCCAAGTTGCGTTTTCCGGAAAATTTTTTGGGACCGGAATGTGACCTATTGAGTAAGAGTTTCAAACTAAAACCAAATTAAAGTTTGGACATTTTTATACTAGAAAACACAGCTCTGCCGGATCTATGCTGGTGCCAAGTTCCTGGCAGAGCACCTTTTTTTAGTGCTTAATTACTACCTTTATGTAGTAACTAGCAAAACTCGCGTGCGTTGCAAAGCCTTTCAATAAAAAAAGATTATGTGGACAGTCCTCTGTAGGAAAAATGTTAATTTTTATAGTTTTGACGAATGAGAAAATTATTAGCAGCATCCTTCTCTCGGCCGTTCCATAATTAGCTGGAAATTGTATAGCTTTAGGGTGGATAATCAATTTGAACAGATCGAATGTCTGTTTGATACATTTGCGTTCGATGAAACTGAGGCCATACAATTCGCGATGCAGCCGATAGCGCCGTTCACCAAGTAGATAAGGGAATACTCCCGTGCCTTTAGTTGATCAGGCTTTTGTAATGCCATGTACTTCTAAAAACCGTGATGTGATGCTAGCTGGTCCCGTCTGCTTTGTAGTTCAGCATGCCTGTTGCACTCATTTTAGTGTCCTTTGCTCGATACTCTTTCCCCGCTTTTCTAGCCTACTTTTTCGCTGTGTTTTAGTTTTAATTTTTTTATTAATTTTTCTTTCATGTTGTTCCCTCGAGCATAGGACAAATAACAGTCGACCCCTCCAGAGATCCATGTAGAGCGACAAGGCTCTTATACAACAAGGTGTGCCCAGCTTTGAGGCTGAAACGCTAAAGAAATATGATTTTAATCCACCGTAATGACACACAATCCTCGGCACGCTTCTAACGTTGGCTTGGGTGGTGTATCGCCAATGACGTACGATTTTTACCCACCCTAACGTCACACAGCACTCGGCACAATACAGTGGGAAGCAAGAATCGTGTTGAATTCAACCCCACCAAAACAAAGTACCGTCTCATCTCCAATAAAAAATGTACCACCTCTCCATCCGTGATAGTGGGTGAAGTTGAACTAATCGCCGACCCCTCCCTACACCTCTTAAGCGTGACATTAGCCAAAGACTTGCGATGGAATGACGTATTCCAAATCGCCAAACAAGCATACCCATGCTTGGGATTCCTTAAGAGATGCAAGCTCCTCTTCCAGCCATCGGCCACTTGTTTATAAATCCTACATTCGGGCTCTTCTCGAATATAACTCCCTCGTTTGGAGTGGTGCTTCGATAACCACCTTGGGATGATTAAATAAGGTACAAAAAAGGGCCCTTAAATTAATGATGACGACACCGTTTGCTCCATTATTGACCCCTTGCGCCACCGTAGAAATATAGCAGCACCGACAAAATTGTATCGCTTCTTTCATAGAGACTGTTTTATCGAAATAAACGCTCTCCACGGCAATCTTACGTTTCACTCGTCTCAATTCCACTACTTGCAGTCCGTCTTTTTGCGTACTCAACAAAATAGCAATTCGTTTCTAAATAGAACTACTCGACTATAGAATAATCTTTCGCGGTCAGTATTTTCGAGCTTCTACAACATCCAAGAGTTCAAATGCAGGGTTCATCACCAACTTCTTCTACACCCCCGAAGGCTGATAACCCTTAACCTATTCCCCCCTCCGTACAAAGCTTGCTGCTGGACATTGCACCATGACGTGACAAACGACATGACGGATTGGTAGTAGCTAGAAGGTTTGGAGGGGACTGGGAGTATGTCATTTATAAAGATAAGAAATAAATCGAGTGATAAAATTGACCTCTGGAGGACTGCCACAGAGATGGAATGGGGTTTGGATTAGGGTTGCCGCGAATGTCAGTTTTTGGATATTCGCGAATGCGAATGCGAATACGAATGTTGAAAACTAACATTCGCGAATGCGAATGTCAGGGAGCCGATGTATAAAAAAAAACTACTAAATTTCTATATTCCGTTTATTATTTATTAATAAAAAAAGCTATAATAATATTGAAGCTAATAATCAAATTTAAGCAACAATAAATTATATTTTAAAAACAGCAACTTGGCGGCTTTGTCACCAGCTAATCTGTTGCGGTTAGGTTCATAAATTAGGCCAGCAGAACTAAGTAGTTGTTCACTAGGAACTGAGGCAGGCGGAGCACACAAATACCTTTGAGCAAACCTGGCTAAGTTTTCATATTTTAATTTCGTTTTCCACCACGTTAGTGGATTTTCATCAAATGGGAGTCTCTTTTCTTTAATACACGCTTTTATTTCATTTTTTATTAATGTTTTAGCATCATTTGCATTGAAATCTGTGCACTCGTCTTCACTTGAGCTCTCCAAAATTCCTGATAGATTACTGAACAAACTTTTAGCAGCACAATCAGAACTCGTTGAAGGTTCACAGCTTTCAGCAGAATTCTTCTGCTTTTTATCACCTGGTGTACGGAAATGAGGGCCTGCCTGCATCATATTACATATTGTGGTAACTTCACCGATGACTTTTTCTTTTTCAGTTTCTGTGAAGAATTTTTGTTTGTAACGTGGGTCTAAAAAAGTTGCGATAGTAAACAGCGAGTCATTTCTTATGCAGTCAAATTTTCTTTTCATTTCTGATTTTATAACTTGAATTAATCCTGTTATTATAATATCATCAGCAGCCAAAATAAGTTGTTCATCCAAACTATTTGTCAATATGTATATGATGGGAATAACTATCGAAATCAAAGCATGTGAGTCACTTAAGTTCCGAGTAGCTTCTTCGAATGGTTGTAAAATAGTTACACACCGCTCCATACATTTCCATTCATCAGGTGAGAGATTTTGGATGGTGTGGCTGTTGCCATAAAGACATAGTGAATCTTTTAGCTTCAAAAATCTCTCGTACATGTAATACGTACTGTTCCATCTCGTGGGACAGTCTTCATAATAGTTAAAGGAAGTTTGTCTGGATTTAGTCGCTTCTGGATCCTGGCTAATTCATTTTGAGCTATGGTCGAATGATTAAAGTGAGCAGCTATTTTGTTGCATTTCCGAGTCATATCTACTAAAAACTCCTGTGAATTTAGTCCAGCTCGCACCGCTATTTGCAACTTATGGGCAGTGCAGTCCACATCTGGAAACCCTGCCACAGACATATGTAGCACGTTTCATGTTGGAACCTTCGTCTCTCACCATACAATGTACATTCTCCTTTCTTATATTCCATTTTTTCATCATTCTTTCGAACATCCTTGCAATAATATCCCCAGTGTGGCTACCTTCACCAAACTCTTCACATTTTAATATAATAAACTGACGATCAAAACTGTCGGTTATACCATGGCAAGTTAAGCTAACACGTTGGCACTAGGATCTGTCCATAGTTATATCCGTTGTAAAAGACATAAATTTTAATTCGGATACTAGAAGTTTTATTTTCTTGAAAACTTTATCGTACAACTGATGACAAACATGGTCCGAAAAAAAGTGCGTCCTTTTAAATTATACTGTGGTACAATAGCCTGCAACAATCTCCGAAAGCTAATACCCTCGACGAAATTAAATGACAGATCCTGCAGGGCTATCATTTCACTAATTTTGAAGTCAATTTTTTGAGACATTGGGTGCTGTGCGTCCCATTGCTTATTTTTAATTAGAGACTCCTCTATTGAAAGTTGTTTTTTTACATCTTGTTTTGGTGTTGAATGTGTTGATGCATTTTCTGATTTTGCCGCTTGATTTTGTGCTTCAACATGTAACAATTCTTCAAACTTTGCTGCGTGGACGGATTTCAAATGATTTCGTAATCCAGTAGTTGCACGACCGGAACGTGAATACGCTTTTTTTTACAAATTTTACATTTAGCGTGTTCTTTGTCGATCACATCGAAAAATTTCCAAATCTCACTTTTTTTAAGTGGCGCCATAGTAAATGTAAATCTTTCTAATCTTAACTTTTTACAAACTCACAAACAAATCTAAATTACGATGAATCTAAAAATGCAATGCTTATATTATATTTTATGTAATGTAGTACGCGCTCGCGAATGTCGAACAAACAACTAAATTGTTTTTTGTTTAGTTTGGTCACTGGTCGGATTCCGGGTATTCCTCGTCGTCTAAAATTTTTTAGAAAAGACGGGTATTCCCCGCCGCCTAAAATTCCATGGAGACTATACAAGGAGTTGTACTCCGTGTTGTCAATTTTTCTTTGATTAATGGGGGCGCCACAGTCACATGTATCCCAAAAAACATGGCCGATGGTATTCATTCGGTTCATGGCCAAGTTCATAAATTGCTAAGAAATTTTATGTTTACGCTTAATTTGAAAAATCAGCTTCTAAATTCAATTTATATGAATGCGATAATTCGTATTTAATCAATTTTTGGATTTCCCAATGAATTTTTATTAATTTCCAACTAATTTTTTTTTGCATTTTTCCATTTCGACTAACTTACTTTTGAACTTTATGTGGGGCACGATAGATTTAGGTGACATCTGTGGCCAAAAATGAACTAGAAGTTTAGTTTCTGCTACCCATCCATTTCTGGTCATTTTCTCCATAAGAGTTTATACTCCTTGTATAGTCTCCATGTAAAATTCTATAGAAATACAATTTAGAGAGACATTCGCATTACATTCGCATTGCTTGACGCGAATGCGAATGCGGATATACAATTATAATGCGAATATTCGCGAATGCGAATACGAATATTCGCGGCATCCCTGGTTTGGATTATCCAGTATTGCCTTAATTGAACGGCCGGGCAGGAACCCCTCAGTCCAGCTCTGTATAACTAAATCAACACCAATGGCTTGGAGCTTGCCTAGCAGAGCAGAGCCATATTCTATCGAGATATGTGTTTATAGCAACCTGACCAGCCGCCCCAAATCGATGCAAAATTTGCTTGAGATGTTCCTGTAAGGCACAACAAAAGATCGTTAGTGGATCAAGCCGTACTATAGGTTTGCATTCTACATATCCCATGAGTTGTTTATTTATTACAGAATACAGAAGTAATCGCAATCGGGCTGCAGTTTGAGAGGTTGTTGGTGCCGCCTTTTTTCTGGTATGGGCTGAAAATACAAAAGTTCCCAATTTGGACAAACTCTGGAAAAGTATGATGGGAAAAAAAGTTTGTGCACAGGTTTAAAGCGCATTTCTTTAAGGCGACAGGGTCTATACTGTCGCTTCCAGTAGATTTGTAGGAAGCTCCACTGCTAAACCTAAAAAATAAAAATCGTCAAAAAAATTTATTCACATTCCATAAATGTACTTACCAGCCAACACTAAAGCAGGAGAAACAAATGCGATCTTCAGAATCCACTCCTGAACCCTTCCCACCAAGTCCTAAAATAAATAAACTATTAAATATAAAAATACCAACAAGAAAAACACACTTACAGTAAAAACCAGCTGTTAGAAATGCGCAACAGCTGGTTCCCAAAACACAAGCGAAAGAGCTGTGTGAAGCTAGCCCCCCAAAATTCGATAATTTCAAAATCTTATAGTGGATTCAATTGACCACTAAATGACCACTAATGACCATCAATAACTTTAATTGACCACCTTCGATTCACGAGAAAATCGAAAAAAACCTTTTGGGGGGCCAACTTCACGGTAGCCCCCCAAATGTGTATTTTGCCCGGTTTCTCTACGGAAAAAAACTGACCACTTTTTGACCACTTTTGACCACCCAATAGATTTTTTGACCACCTAAAAAAAATGGAAAAAAAACCATTTTTTTTAACCCAACGACAAGCATCAAGGTGGTCAAAAATAAGTAGAAAAACGTTTTTTTCATGTTTTTTTACAAGCAGTTTTCATTATTGCAAATTACTTTTCTCAGATTAACCATGGCGTAGAATTTCCTCTTTCGACAGGATATTGAATTCAAAGCCAGGTGAGTTTACCTAACGTGTTTGAGAACATGGTCAATCTGGAAAAGTGTGTTTTTCATCTTAACCAACAATTTTTATTGTTGCAAATTACTTGTCTAAAATTGATCATGACGTAAAATTTTTATTTTCGACTTGGTATTGAATTTGAAGTCATGTAAGTGTACCTGGGCGTGTTCGGGAATATGGTCAAAATATTTTTATTTTTACAAACAGTTTTTATTATTGCAAATTATTTTATCAAACCGACCATGGTGTAGAATTTTGATTTTTGATTTGATATTGAATTTAAAGTTATGTGAGTACTATGTATGATTTCTATATGCAGTATATACGTAACAGTCATGTGAGTACTGTGTATATACTATGTATCTACCATTTAAAGTCATTGCAAGATACTATGAACAAGCGTGGCTAAAAAGTGCATTTTTTTACTACAGATAGTGACTTTTATTCTACTGAGTGAAAGGTAAGCCCAAAAAAATGACTATGAAGTCTGTGTGTGCAATATACGGCAAATACTTACTTCAATGTCCATAATCTCGGTTTTTCGCGTCTCAAAAATAAAATAAGCAGGACAAATATTTTTAATTTAAGGATATATTTTTCAAGATACCTTTATGGCTTTTATGTAAATTTCAGTCCGCATATTATTATGAAATAAAAACTTGTTTCAAAGGACAGACTTTTTATTATTGAACGTTTGAACATACAAATAATACATATTATATATGTCGTATTGCAGGGACATAGCAAGAATCGCCTAAATAGATGTAATTAGAAACGCCAGAGAGATCCTTATTTAATTAAATGCTGGATTATTTAATTAAATGCTGACAAAGTAGTTTAATAAAATAATAGCAAAGCAATCTGGGTAAAACTAGACAATGAGAAAAACAAGGGAAGGATTCATTAATTTTTAGATTCTTGTCTGAGAAGGATTGCTGCGTCAGATCTGGGATCACCGCGTACGTCGTAATGGAAAACCACCAATTAAATAAAGATAGCCTAAACCAAATCAATCACGTTCCGACATATATAAGTATTGCAATTCTGTAATTTTGGGTGGTTTTTTCTCTTTTTAATAGGAATACTTATCTATATTTTACATGTTAAATACTTATGTTGCACAGTTCAAAAGAGAAAATCACATACATAGATGACGTTTGCATATTCAAATTGTGTAAGCTGAAAACAGTATTGAATCGTACAGAAATCATTATTTTTCAAATTATTAAACTCGAAATATTATATATCTTTTTAGTACTTACTATGAAACAATCAGGGAGGCAAACACTTTGTTCTTTTTTCTCTTTCTTAGGACATGCTCAAATACAGCGATTTGAGAGGGAACTTGTATGTTTGGGCATTTTCAGAAACGCAGAACTGCGGTCACTCTGCAATATTCAGCTACAGACTTCCAATTGCTGAATATTGCAGAATGACCGCAGTTCTGCGTTTCCGAAAAGGCCCTTTCCTTCTCTGCACATGTACAAGCGAGGCGATGGTGCGTTTTGTTTCGAGGTAGGGTTTGTAACACTGATGCCATGTAGATGAGAAACTGTCACTTCTGCACACGTGGGAGTCTTAAGTTTTAAATAATTAAGTCATCATATTTACGCAAGTAGCATGATATGCAAACGTATCCACCTTACGAAAGGTACATGACTTCAAATTCAATACCAAGTCGAAAATAAAAATTTTACGTCATGATCAATTTTAGACAAGTAATTTGCAACAATAAAAATTGTTGGTTAAGATGAAAAACACACTTTTCCAGATTGACCATGTTCTCAAACACGTTAGGTAAACTCACCTGGCTTTGAATTCAATATCCTGTCGAAAGAGGAAATTCTACGCCATGGTTAATCTGAGAAAAGTAATTTGCAATAATGAAAACTGCTTGTAAAAAAACATGAAAAAAACGTTTTTCTACTTATTTTTGACCACCTTGATGCTTGTCGTTGGGTTAAAAAAATGGTTTTTTTTCCATTTTTTTTAGGTGGTCAAAAAATCTATTGGGTGGTCAAAAGTGGTCAAAAAGTGGTCAGTTTTTTTCCGTAGAGAAACCGGGCAAAATACACATTTGGGGGGCTACCGTGAAGTTGGCCCCCCAAAAGGTTTTTTTCGATTTTCTCGTGAATCGAAGGTGGTCAATTAAAGTTATTGATGGTCATTAGTGGTCATTTAGTGGTCAATTGAATCCACTATAAGATTTTGAAATTATCGAATTTCGGGGGGCTAGCTTCACACAGCTGCCGGAAAGTCATATTGATTATTTCGAATGGAAAATAAATATCGGCGCACATTTGGATATTATCAAAGAGCGAAAGTATTGATTGATTAATAAAGAAGAGCGGATTTAAATTTGATTTAATTGAATTACTACAATCAAATTGAATTAGAGAATTATCATTGGGAAGTAAACTAAAATAAATAATCAAGAATTGTGATATTCGATCTTTTATTGCGTCAACTCCATCCAGAACTTCGTTTATATTCGGAACTACTCCCGAACAAGATCTTTGACGCACATATTTACCTCGCGAGTCCTGAACAAGGCCCTGTTGAGTGTGTGGAAAACTTGGGGCAGGAGTGGTTATAACAGTGACAGGAGGAAAAAGGAATTTGAGGCATACAGCGGAGTCGTAAAAAAAAATCAGCCTACGAACAATTTATGGAGTATTAGCCCTGAACCTATTTCTATAATCTTTTGAAATCATCTCTAGTTTTTTCAATTCTATTTAAGGTTAGTTTAGTAGTTTGAAGTGTCAATTCTCATTGATTTTGTCTTTTGTACATGTATTTTTAGACCTCCTGGTAATAAGGTTAAATCTAAGCTATCTACGGGTTTCGTTCCCCACCTCGTTGGACATGACCAATCCATCGTAGTCTGTTAATTTTGATTACTTTAACAACGTTTGGAATCTTACTGATTTCATACAACTCTGAGTTGTATCTTCACCTCCAAACGCCATCAACTTGTATTCCTTTGTAGATCGAACGAAGGGTTTTCCTTTCGAATCTTCCTACCAATGCTTCGTCTGCCACACTTCCGAACCATATGTAGTATGACAGGCCTTATTATTGTTGTGTAAAGTGCCAACTTTGTCTTTCTTGAAATATTATTCAGGTGCTTGCGTAGACCAAAGTAGCATTTATTAGCCAGTCTTATTCGTCTTCTGATTTCGGCCGATGTGGCATTTCCAATTTTGATCGGACGACATATATTCAAGACACTCCCGTTGTTAGTCGCCTTTATGGCCCCCAAATGAGGCATGGTACGCAGGTACGTATCAATAAAAACCCACGACATAAACGAAACGAAGCATGACACGGCCATTCTTTTTCTAGACCGAAAAAAGCATTGGGGCGGGGCTTAGGACGAAAGAAAAGAGCAATTATCTGGTTGACTATAAAGCGTTCCATTAGCATACCCAACAGACCGGTTCTCGTTCGATTTTGTTGTCAAGCAGCATTGGACGTGGTTAGTAATTAGTTGGGGGACCACTTGGTAAAACCACACTCGTGTTTGAAATTTTCGATTACGAATACATTCATATCTGCAACAGAGCCGTGCAAACCTTGATATAGGAAATTTTTTTTATTTTAATTCTTGTACTCCTAGCAGGAGCGTGTCATAAGAGTGCCGGGCGCTTTTTTCGCTATGCGTGGTACTTACAAACACATATACAAGTATGCTTCTTAAAATATAATTACGTCTGTGCTTGATTTGCGCGTGAATATACCAACTGAAGATTTTTACTCAGGCGCAGCTTTTACTTATTTTTTGAATTGGAATTCAAACCCCAATCTTTCTGGGCTCAGGGAAGCCGCGATGGGGAAGGGTCAATCTCCAGGAGCTATGTTATTTTTTTTACCTATTGATTTAATTCCTTGAGAATCGATAGATTATCCACAAGGTCTCCTTAGACGCAGCGTCTTCGCCATATGCTTCGTTCTTTCTACTAGGTGAACGAAGGCCTTCCAAGCCGCAGTATTTTAGTTGCTTTTAGCTCTCGCGATACCGAGACAAACCTACCTTGAACTTTCTTCTTCTTCTTCTTTAACGGCTCTAGAACCGGGATCCGGTCCTGGCCTCTCGCGACCGCTCTCTCCACCGGACCCGATTCTGAGCCGATGTCATCCAGTTTGGCATCCCTCAGCTCTGAGCGTCCTGGACTACGCCATCCTTCCAGCGGACGTTGGGTCCCTTTCGCTGTCGCACCCCTTAGGTCTTACCGCAGAGAACTTTTCGAGCAGGCTCATCTTCACTCATACGATTTTGACGCCCCGTCCACCGGAGCCTACCGAGCTTTATTTTCTTCACAACATCTATGTCGCGATAGCACTCGTAGATCTCGTCATTGTAAAGTCTCCGGAATCGTCCTTCCTCACATACGGGGCCAATAATCCTCCGAAGTATTTTCCCCTCAAACACGGCTAAGAGTGTTTTTTGCTAAGCACCCACGTTTCAGATGCATATGTGAGAACCGGTAAGACCATCGTCTTATATAGTAAAAGTTTAGACGTTATGGTTAGATGCTTGGATTTAAAGACCCTTGACAGACTATAGTAGGCTTTGTTGGCTTTTATCCGTTTTATCCGTTTATCCGTTTATCTGTTTATCTGTATATCTGTATATCCGTTTATCCGTTTATCTGTATATCCGTATATCTGTATATCCGTTTATCCGTTTATCCGTATATCCGTTTATCCGTATATCCGTTTTTCCGTTTATCCGTTTATCCGTATATCTGTTTATCCGTATATCCGTTTATCCGTATATCCGTATATCCGTTTATCCGTATATCTGTTTATCCGTTTTTATCCGTTTATCCGTATATCCGTTTATCCGTATATCTGTTTATCCGTTTATCCGTATATCTTTTTATCCGTTTATCCGTATATCTGTTTATTCGTTTATCCGTATATCCGTATATCTCTATATCTGTATATCTGTGTATCCGTATATCCGCTTATTCGTTTATCTGTTTATCCGTTTATCCGTATATCCGTTTTTCCGTTTATCCGTTTAACCGTTTATCCGTTTATCTGTATATTTGTATATCCGTTTATCCGTATATCCGTTTATCCGTTTATCGGTATATCCGTATATCTGTTTACCCGTTTATCTGTTTATCCGTTTATCTGTATATCCGTATATCCGTTTATCCGTATATCTGTTTATCCGTTTATCCGTATATCCGTTTATCCGTTTATCTGTATATCTGTTTATCCGTTTATCCGTATATCTGTTTATCCGTTTATCCGTATATCCGTTTATCTGTTTATCCGTATATCTGTTTATCCGTATATCTGTTTATCCGTTTATCCGTCTGGTTCCAGGCTGCTACTATTGACCCAAGGTAGATAAATGATTTTATCACTCCAAACTCGTGTTCCTCTACCTTGATTGTGGGACCAATGTTAGGTGTTTTCGTGGACGAGGCCACCATAAACTTTGTTTTGCTTTCGTTAATGTGCAATCCCAGATTTTCTGCCGCCCGCTCAATCTGAGTGAAAGCTTCTGGTACAGCCTGCATAAGCCAGTAATTGGGTGAACTTGTGGAGGATTGTGCACCTTGATGTCACGCTCGAATCTCGGATCACTTTCTCCAAAGGTTGAAAAGGAGGCAGGCCAGACCGTCCGGATACCTTTACTTGGGTTGTCACATTGGTCATGGTCAACCTACATAGTCTTGTCAGTTTTTTGGGGATGCCGAATTCCCTCATGTCTTTGTAGAGTTCTACTCTGGCTATCATCATAGGCGGCTTTAAAGTCTATGAAGAGGTGTTGAATTGAGTTTTGAAATTCTAGACATTTTTCCATCTCTACCACTCGCTGTCCATTGTCATTATTGTTTTCATGCAAGCTGTGGGTGCCGACATATTGCCTGTATATGGGCTCCCGGCCTACTTTGACGTTCAGATCTCCCAGTAGGATTTTTACATCATACCTGGGGCAGGCATTAAGTTCCCGTTCAACTAATTCCAAGAATTCTTCTTTATCGTCATCCTTGGACTCTTCTGTAGGTGCATGAACGTTTATGAGGCTGATGTTCTTAAATTTACCTCGCACACGAAGGGCCTTTCGTTTGTTGCTTTAAAGCCGTTAATGGTAGGCTTCATTCTTTTGCTGACCATAAAGCCTACTCCGAGCACATGGTGTTTTGTATGACAGCTGTAATATACTCCATACTCAGGTTTTTGCAAAACACCATTCCCTGTCCATCTCATCTCCTGGATGGCGGTAATGCCAGCTTTATACTTTGATAGGGTATCGTCCAGATTTTGTGTAGCTCGAGCTCTTTTTTATATAGTAGAACGAAATAACAGGGTATTCAAAAAAAATAAAAAATAAAGAAAAATTGTTTTTACCCTCATTTAAGGATCACCCTAATGTATATCTGTGGTCCCACATTCACTTGAGTCATGCCAATTAAGTACTCTGTTCCCGCGACTCAAATCAGTGTTGAGAGGGCTTTTTCTGCCTTGAACCTTGTTTTAAATCCACAAAGATTCATCTCTCTGACGAATCATTAAGAGTTTGTGCTGATGAATGCAATTTTGTTTCTAAAATAAATGAAAATAACGCTTTGAACCTGAATCCGAACCCAGACCTGAACCCACTAAATTTCAAAGTATTGAACCCGAACCCGTAGCCGCACCCGCAGTGGTTTTGATTTGTTAAGCACGATTGCGTTCGCATCTTTGCGAATTATTCCTTCTAGGCCGAAATTAAATAGCTTGGGTCCCAGCCCATCGCCCTACTTTAAGCCTTGCTTGACTGGGAAGGACTCCGCCAATTCTCCTTGTGTTTTCCATTATCATTTTTGTTAATTTTACTATTTTTAGGAGGATGTTTAGTTTAGGTCCAGCAATGTCGCATAAATTTGCTCCATGTCAATGCTGTCGTATGCTTGTTTAAAGACGATGAGAAATTGATACACGTCGATGTTGTATTCCCACCATTTTCGGAGGATTTGCCTTTTATTGAAAAAAGTTGATCCATTGTTGACCTATTTCTTCTGAATCCAGCTTAGTATCCCCTTATTGCGACTTCTGCCTTAGGTTCCAGTCTGGCCTTAATTACATTTGTCACTATTACCTATTATCTTAAACATTCTAATTTTATATAGAATCATTTCCGGTTCAACTCCCACGAAACTCCTCCTCATATCATGCCACAACACAGAATAAATCATAACAAATTCGTCGAAAAAAGCTCGTAATTATCTGTTAGGTATAAATACCACCAAACCGCTCCCAGTCCATTATTCCACAATCATAATGATTTTCGGCTTGAGTGACAACGACGAATCTCTGTGTCATGTGCCCGGAGCTCGTCGCCACAACACAACTGGCGGCAGCCATCGTTTGGATGTATCACGGCTGCACAGTGTCCAAACATAAAACTAAAATAATTTGCGAAAACAAACTGTGGAGATCATGAAATGAAACAAGTTAGCTAAAATCGTACTAATTTACTTCTTTCCTTCGACATAACATACAACAGCAACAACAGAAATATATTAACAATTAAATTCCTACAACAGAGTGATAACATGCGACTCTTCTGTCTACGTACGTACACTCTGGGCTGGGTGTCGTCTGCTTACATAATCGTAAGTTACAGCGAACCGCTTTTTTTGTACTTACAAATTAAGGCTCGACTCGTGTTATCTATAATTTACGTGGGCGGAGCGTGACTGTCATGTGTGTGCTAAAATATAACTAATTGACAAGTGACGTAATCAGCTTTTTAGACATAGCCACTGGACTCGAGCTTCAGGGCGGCCTCGTACGTTGGGAGTCCTGTCTTATCAATAATTCGACTCATATCGAGTCGAATGATTCCGTTGTCGTTAATCGACTCTAATCCATCACTTTCGATATTATTGTTGTTCAATGTATTCTCAGATTCTATCTCGGCTGACGTCGTGGGATTCGCTTGAGGGCCGTTGTTATTATTGTTGCATACTTGCTGCATCACTGATTGTGCCGAGCATTCGCCAAAGGTTTCCAGATTTTCCGATGCACAATTGGTGCCATCATTTCCCTGAAGATAGTCACTGCGGGCGTCGCGCTGCATGCAACTGCTATTCTCAAGTGTCCTTTCGGCTGGCCTATTTTCGCCTCGTTGTGAAGAGTTTTCCGAAGGGCAGCCACAGCTCTCGTCTATGTCGACATCGTCGTTGCCGTTCTCTCTATTTGCATTAATAATGTTCTCAAATCCGCTATCGATTGACGATGACGTATGCCGGAATTTTCCACATAATGAACAGCCACGATAGTAGTATTCTTCGCCATTGTTATTATTGTTGTTGCTTTCGGTATCATTAACCTGAAAATTTGCGGTTTTATTGCCAGAAACCAAAGGCGATGTTCCGCCATTACCACCCGCTCCAATGCCCGCCAATTCGCCGACCAGCGAACAACATGATTCACATCGGCACATTTCTGTACAATCGGATTCTCGAAAATGGTTGCTAAACGCGCTCCGATGTAGCTCCTCATTGTGGTGGGAGTAGTTATTAGTGTGGCTGCTAAAGGCGTATTTGCAATGTTCACTCTTAAAACAGTTAATTTGGTTAAGAGGACGATATCCTGGTGGTGGTGATGGCCGACCTACAACATGATCCATAGCAACAACAACATCGTACGATGGCGGCGGTTCGCCGTGATTCATTCCTGGTATCAGCATTGAGTTCGGTATTCCTTCTGAGGTTTCCATAAATAATCCTGACGTTTCGTAACACTGAAAGTAGAGAAAAAAGGATTAATATTCACGTTTTCCCAGGAACGAAATGGTTTTAAGGTAAAATTTTATGAACTTATCTCGGATTTCACAAAGTTTAATCAAGTGAATTCTGAAAATATAATTTTGGAACAAACGAAATGTGGAGAGATACTACTTCTACAACGAGCTTATTCGGAACTCCTAAATGGAACCTAAAAGTTCAATTTCGGGTCATGTAGAAATTGACTTTCTGTCATTCCAGTTCCATAACTCGATCAGAAAATGTCATCGGAAAATAATTGAACTTCATTGCTTTGATGCTGCATCATTTCTTTCAGCTTTCAAACAACCGAACGTTTGGTGCGATTCGAAGCATTTACCATTGTATGTAAGTCTATCATCCAGAATGAAGGAATTTTTGAATGAAAATTAAAACTGCTTAGCAACTTTTCAATCCACTTAATTAAGAAAGTTTCTAATGGCTGCAAAACAAGCTTTTAGATGCAAACGCGCTCTCTGAAGAGCTGGTAAAATTACATATGGCATGGTGCAGTAATTATTATAGTGAAGCGGTGACTATTATAAAAGATATTCTGCCCTCGACCCCCGCTGCAAAACAGGATAGTCCCTTATCTTAAAAACATTAAAGAACAAGGTGAACAATGGACTTCAACCCAGACAAATCAATAGCAAATATAGTTTTTGGACATTAAACAAGGCATGGAATGATGTCTAGATCTTTGCCTTTCAACCCCTTTGTAGGCCCTTTGTATTGTCGACAATCTATTTTTTTCGTATAGAGTGCAATGTCGAACAGCAGCTCCAGTCGGAAGATAGAGGGAAGGAAAGAGAAGCTGAAGGAAAGAACTGTCACAACATTTTTTCCCCTGTGTGAGATATTGGGTGCAGAGTTACTACGGCCATTCATTTGGCCTATTGTACTACAACCCCTATACCTCATATTTGTAGGCCAGACCGCTTGAACAAGTTCAGCAGTCTGCCTAGTGGCTTGTCGTTTAGACTTGAATGTTCGAACAGGGACTCCTCGAACAAAGAAACCCTGTTCCTCGCTATTTCGGGGCACTCACAGAGAATGAGGAGGGCGGACTCATCTTCTTCCAGGCAAAGCCTATGTACATGTGGGGTTTTCCGTCCTTCCTAAAGACAGTTGTTAGGGTGCCTAGGCTTATCGCCCTGCTGAATCTGGGCTTTCACTCCAGATTCCGGCGCCCACACCTGTCTCTGTGTTAGAGCCATCCGTGTACCATACTTGTCCGCCCGGCAGTACTTTAGGAAAAGTCCAGTTTAGCCTATCCTGTATGTGCACAGAAGGTTGCTCAAATTTTGAGATTCTAAAGGGCATGCAGTCCGATAGCATCCCCCCTTCCGGAATCTCTTCTATGATGTTGATTTATTATAGAATGTCCTCGCCCAAGACCAGCGCTTAGGTGACCATTCGCTTTGCGCCGCAGCGCCGCGTTTATGACGGACTTCTCTACCTCAAGGTGGAGGGTTACTAGATTGAGGAGAGTCTCCAGCGCTGCCGTCGGGGAAGTGCGGATGGCCCCAGTGATGGAGAGGCCATTCTTTGAATTTTGCTTAAATTGGTTATGAAATCCTTAAGCGTCGCCACCAAACTAAAGCTCCATAAGTTACCATGGACTTAATGATAGTGGTCATGTGGAACGACAAGCTCTGCGGCAAGCCCACAGGGATCTGTTCTGCTTATCAGATTGTCCATGTACCTTATCACATTGTTCATGTACCTTTGGCGAAACAGTTTCGGCCGTTGCGCAGCTCTAGGAGTTCATCTACAACAAAGCACCAGAGAAGTGGAGATAAAACTCCTCCATTTGGACAACCTTTTGCTATAATGCCCTCCAGGGACCGCTCAACATGAGAGACTATTAGTTTGCGAGTTCTCAGCCTAGAGTAAATCCAATTGCAGAAAGTGCTACTTAGACTGCGTCTACTTAGAGTCCTAGCTATAGTATCAAAGGATGTATCGTCAAAGGCTCCCTCGATATCGAGGAAGGCCGTCAGAAGAACTCCTTTGTTTAGAGCTGCCCATTCCAGCCTGACCACCAGATTGTGCAGTGCTGTCTCAGTGGATTTGCCGCCGGGTACGTATGCTGATAGGAGCTTAGTGGTTGGCGTTAAAGATAAGTTTCTCTTATCGCCCAGTCTACAATTTTCTCCACTGTCTTCAAGGCAAAAGAAGAGACTTATTGGCCTGAAAGATTTAGCCGAGGTGTAATCCGAACGCCCTGGCTGAGGTATAAATGTTATATTGACGTTTCTACAGACCACTGACATATAATAATGGACTGCTCATCTGAAATTATTCCATACAAATCGATGGCACCCAAAAGTATAGTTGTCGCACTCATCCATAGACCCCCAAACTGACAGAAGCACTCAGAAGTAAAATCAAACCTGATTTTATATTTTCCCTTTTGCACTAGTGATGTTTATATCTTTTGCTCTATTCCCCATAGACCCCCGGATTTTGACATACAGAATGTCAGTTGCTAAAACAGGCGTTAAGAACTTAAATCAGATACACATAAAATTTGCAAATTAATGAAAAAAAGGCATTTTAAAAGGTGAAAAAGTGAAAATAGTGTTTATTAATTTTTTTAAACAAAATATTTGTGTTGTTTTAATGTTTTAAGTACGTATTTAAAGAAATGTAAATTTCAAAAGTGATTCCGGTGTTTACATGGAGTGAAAAAAGGTTTGTAGCCTATGGAACAAATTGGTGCCATGAAAAATTTCTCATAAGCAGTCCATTCTATATGTCAGTGCTACAGACAGATGGGATGTAACCATGTGCGAAGGAATACCGATATCCTTCAGTTCTTTGGATGGTGGAGTCGTAGGGGAGGTATGCCGAGCATAAGATAATCATGCTCTTGCTGCCCCCCCCTGTTAATCTGTATCTTCACCACTGCCAGGTCTCTCGGAGATTTATCTGTGAAAGGAAAGCAGTTGGTGTTTTTATTGTAAACTACACAGGTCCAAGGGTTGCCGTCCACATCCGGCCGTCTGTAACCGGCTGCTCGCAAGCCCTGTATAGCACCGTTACTTACCCATGGCTCCTGTACAAAAGCCACGTCAATAGCTTGGGTGGCCAGAACCCTGCAAAGGACTGCCGAGGCAACCTTACTGTGTTGCAGGTTGCGCTGTACCACCCACATCCTGGGGCTATTCCTGCTGCTGTAAGCTAGCTGGAGTCTCCTTTTTTGAGCCATTCTCCTTGACTCTGATTTGGTCGAATCCGTAGAATAGGGACATGCCCTGTTCTTCAAGCTGCATAAGCGACCTCTCGTCAATGCTCAGGACAAGAGTTTGATCGTTCTGGTCCACCTTTCTACCCATCACTTGCCAAGAGGTCACCTCAATTGGCTGGTCCTGAATTTCCAGCCTGCGTGCACCTGTTCCGATTCCCTAACATTATTAGGAACCCAGAATGCGATCCGCTTGAATTTGGGAAGGCCACAACCTAGCAATACTGGCGCATCAGTAAAAAAATATCGGCACGATGCATTTCCATGGAAACAACTTTCACTCTTTTCACTGTGTCGGATGTATGGAAACTTGTGGGAATTTGCTTCCATGGAATTACATTGTGTCGATATTTTTTTTACTGACGCGCCGGTGCTACACTGAAGTCGCCGTCAGGTCACGGATATGGGTGGATCGATTTTTACCGGGAAACAATGGGTTAGAGGATTACTGAGGAATAATAAAAATTATTGTTCTATAGATAAAACAAATTTTAATCAAATTAAGCCAATTGTAATTGTTTCTTCAGCGGCACTGAAAGAGGATCGTCATTTGGGTCGTCGCCTGTAGGGGCAGAAACAGAAACATCATGTGTAGATTCTAAATCGAAATGGTTACTGATCTTGTTAACATCCACAATATCTTTTCTCTTCTCATCCTAAAAAGACGTCAGGGTATTCATTCGCTGAAACAAAATATGTTTTCGGAATATGCAAATAATTTAACGACGAGGCATCCAACAACCCGCGTTCCTTAATCGTACCTGTCAAAGAGATGAAAAGCTCACTAGCTACTGACTGACTCTAATTTTTGGAATATAAACATTAAAGCGGCGCCAGAAGTTATTAGTCTAGCGTTTCTTTTGCATAGTTCTTCGACAGTTGGCTTTAAGTATTTCAAAATAATCTGCTGAAATCAGGGGCCAGTTCACGCAATTCGACACTCGACGTCGACGTCGACGCTTTATGAAAACGACATTAATTTCAACGACGTTGAATTTGGGTTCACGTAAGTCGACGTATCGAATGTCGTTTTCATAAAATAACTGCCCCCAAAAAGTATGCAAAATCTCATGGAACCGCTTTAATAATACTGTTACTTTTGACATTGTCCATAAGCGGGTTCTTCTTCAAGAATAATGTGTGCTTCAGGAGACAATAATGTTAATTTTTCTGCTGTTGCTAATGTTATTGGTAACTGAGGAATTTTGCATACAAAGAAATTTCTCAGAATTCCATTCGGAAATAGGAAAAATCTCCATTTATTGAGTGGATCAATAAATCAATAAATTTGAAACAGAGTGTATTAGTTTTATTATCATTGTAATTAATTATAATCTTAAAATGTTGAATGCAAATGTAAATTTTCGCTTAAAACAAAAAAAAACTCATCTTATTTATATTGGCATCAGTTACTGGAATAATTCCAGTGCTTTTATTTTCTGAAAAATAATAATTTTTAGGGTGGGTCCCACTAACTTTATGTTGAGTTAGCGAGACCCCATTTTCCCGGGAAATGGGAAGAGCGGAATTTTTTTTTGTGGCGATCGTTAGCGGATAAAAAGCGGATAATTTTGAGCCGTAGCGGAAAATATTTTTCCGACTTGGTCCCGCCAACTTAACAGAGGTTCCTGGTTAGGCAATCCTGGTCAGGTCCTCGTCAGGCAATCTTGATTAGTTCGCTATGCATCATCTTACATTGACCGCCGAATAAGTTCTAGAAGGAATATTTTTAAATTGCACGCTAGTTTACACTGTAACACAAATTGCATTTATTTATCCCTCCTAAAATAAATCATATTTGGGTAAGGGGTCGTCCATAAATTACTTGGGGCGATTTTTCGACCCCCCTCCCCTTTGGTGAGATGCCGTGAGATTTTACTCGACCCCTCCCCTCGTGAGATTTTCCAAATTTTAAAAAATTTCTAGATTTACACGTGTGTAAGATTTTATTTGAGAAAACTGATAATTTGGACTCCGTCTTCCCCTCTTCTATTCCACTTGTTTTTACCGCTTGTAGTCAGGCCCGCCACATAACCCGGGTCGTTTTCCCGGGCTAAAATATTTGTGGGGCCCTTTTAAGGATATTAAAATTTTCAAAGATCTCTAAATAAAAAAAGGTTTCATAATGTGGTAAGAATAATTTCCTTCAGCATTTCGGTTCTTGATTCCCGGATAGACCCAAAGTTACACAGTGCAGCCTAGAACGGAACAAGCCTTAGGCTGCTGGCTACTAAGGATACGGAATCGGTACTCGATTTTTTACTCATATGAGTATTCAGCTTGCTATTCTACTCCTATCCGTATTCGATACTTTTGACCGAGTCTTTACTCATATCATTGCTTATAGGGTAGAATCGAGTAACGAGTATTATGTTCATTAAAGTTAGAGACTTCTTCAAAGAGAATATAAGCCTAACACAGGGAGCAGCGGAAAACCGTAATACAGATGACCCAGAAAACGATACGCCAGATCCTACAATGGAGGAAGTTGAAAATGCCATAGCGAAACTGAAAAATCACAAAGCTCCAGGTCCAGATGGCATATCCACGGAAATCTTAAAAAATGGTGGGGAGAAGTTATGCCAGGCCTTACATAGTCTAATCATAAAACTATGGAGAAGCAGCAAGATGCCAGAAGAATGGCTTTTAGGCACAATAGTCCCAGTCCATAAAAAAGGTGAATTGATGAGCTGCAAAAACTACAGGCCAATATCTCTTCTGAACACAGCTTACAAAGTGTTTTCACATATTTTATTTAATAGACTGAAACCACATTTGGAAGATAAAGTAGGTGATACCAAGCAGGATTTAGAACGAACAGATCGACAACAGACCAGATTTTCATAATGAGACAAATACTTGAAAAATGCTGGGAAGAAAACATTGATATACATCTTCTTTTTATAGACTATAGAAATGCTTACGATCTGCTAAATAAAAGAGAGTTGTGGAATAAGATGAGTGAAATGGGTTTCCCCAGAAAATTAATAGATCTCTGCAGGATGACGACCAAAAATTGTGAAACACAAGTGAGAATACGAGGTTGTAACTCAACCAATTTTCCTCAAGAATCGGGTCTGCGACAAGGAGATGCAATCTCACCAATACTTTTTAACATTGCTCTCTAAGCAATAATGAGAGAAACACAGCTTAATGGAGCAAATAGCATCTTCACAAGGAACATCCAGATACTAGCCTTCGCAGATGATATAGTCATAATTGGACGCAAAGCACAAGAGGTAAAGGAAACCTTTTTCAATATTGTAGAAAGCTCAGCAAAGTTCAATCTACGAGTAAATGACACAAAAACAAAGTATATGATCGTATCAAAACAAAGACATCGGCTAGGACGAAGTATCAGCCTTGGCGATCATATTGTGGAAATTGTAGAAAACTTTATCTACTTAGGGGCAATGCTTACTGCACAAAACCATATAAAGGACGACATCCATAGACGCATCGTAGCCGCAAATAAAACCTATTTCGCACTAGTCCCGGTCTTTAAAAACAAAGAAATTTCAAGACAATGCAAAATCAGACTATACAAAACGTTAATCCGCCCAGTTCTATGCTATGGGTCTGAGGCTTGGACATTGACCCAACAAACAGAAAACCAGCTTAAAATCTTCGAAAGGAAGATCTTAAGAAGAATATTTGGTGCTGTAAGGGTTAACCAAAACGAATGGCGCATTAGGACAAATGAGGAACTTCAACAAATGTATGACGAAATAAACATATCTACATACATAAGATTGAACAGACTGCAATGGCTTGGACACGTTCTACGGGCTCCAGAAGAAAGAATGCTAGCCAGGATTTTTAATGGAAGACCATCCGGAAGAAGAAGAGTAGGACGACCAAGAAATAGGTGGATGGATGACGTGCTAGAAGATATACGAAAACTTCGTATATCAAACTGGAGAGAGCTAGCAAGACGTAGAGAAGACTGGAAGAGGAGACTTCAAGAGGCCCGAGTCCTGCAAGGACTGTAGCGCCATTTAAGAAGAAGAAGAAAGTCAGAACTCAGAGTTTAGGGCGTACCCGTTCTTCGCCGCCTTGAATGGTTCATTTGCACAGGAACTTCAAGAAATTATCAATAATGCATAACCCACAAGAATCACCACCCGGGCCCCTTCCAAAACAGAAATGGTAACCACAATTCGCGCAAAGGCCAATGGTAAAGCAGCTGGAAAAGATGGCATCCCTTCAGAATTTTTGAAAGCCGACTCAAGCCTCATAGCAGATAGTGATGAGCAAAAATGGTCTTGTTCTTGCAGTCTTGTCTTGTTCTTGCACATTTAGCAAGAACAAGAACAAGACTTAATTATGCTTGCAAGAACAAGAATAAGACAGACTGAACAAGAACAAGACAAGACCAAGACTAGATTAGTCTTGTCTTGTTCTTGCGTTTGCTCATCACTAATAGCAGATACGCTTCAGCCAATCCTGGCAAAAGCATGGAACACCTGTACCTTTCCGAAGGATTGGACGGAAGATAGCATAGTCAAAATACCCAAAAAGGGGGGCCTAACAATATGTGACAATTGGAGACGCATCTGTCTACTATCTACTGTGGTAAAATCTTATCCCACATTATATTATCAAGTATAAGAGAGGCAGTAGACCGAAAGCTTAAAACACAGCAGGCTGGATTCAGAAAGCGCCGCTCCTACATAGACCATATTAACACCTTACGAATCATTTCGTAGACTTTGATAAAACGTTCAACTCGGTCAATGGGAGCTATACATGGCAGGCACTACGGCAACGTGGACTGCCTGATAAAATAATATAATTAATAAAAGCCCTATACAACAATTCCAAATGCAGAGTTCTTCACAATGGAAAATTATCCCACAGCTCAAGGTGAGTTCAGGAGTACGACAAGGATGTCTACTTTTGCCATTACTATTTCTTATAGTAATAAATGACAGTCGGCGCTTTAGATAGTAGAACGGGCCACATACAATGGGGTTTGCTAGACCGCCTTAAGGATCTCGACCACGCGGATGATATCTGTTTGCTGGCCCACACCAGGACCTCGAACCTCAAAAACATGACAAAAACGACAAAAACCAAAGAAATGCGAATGAATGCAAACACCCTTGAACGGAGAGCGCTAATAACCTTGACGTGGAAGTGGTAGATAAATTCTGCTACCTCGGTAGTATTGTTACCGAAAATGGCGGGGCAGAAGAAGACGTCAGTTCCAGAATAAATAAAGCCCGAAGGGCATATGCATGCCTGTTTCGCATATGGAGGTCAACCCAGGTCTCAACTAACCCCATATTGCGGCTGTTCAACTCCAACGTTAAGGTAGTTCTTTTGTTGCGAAACATGGATAGTCACCCAATTCATCACAGGGCGCCTACAAGTCTTCATCAACAACTACAAGTCTTCATCATCCGCGGGGAAGATAGAATTTCAAAACAAGAGCTATGGCGCCGTGACGGCCAAAAAAGGATAGACGACCAAATCCGGCGAAGGAAATGAAATTGGGTTGGCCACACCTTGCGACGCGAAAACGAGAATCTAGCCAAACAGACCCTTGACTAGAATCCGCAAGGATCCCGTCGAGTCGGAAGACCTAGAACAACGTGGAGGAGGACCCTATTAGCAAACGCCGCAACAACTGGGAGATCCTGGTCCGAGCTGAGAGCTGTCGCGCAAACCCAGTCCGCTGGAGGGCAACTGTTTCCACCCTATGTCCCATGAGGGATTAAAGGAGCGTAAAGAAAAGAAGATACACCCTCTAGAGTTCTACACGTGCGCTCTACACCCAAAGTTTTCTCTACTAAAAAACTTTATAGTGTATACCCATTTTTTATGTTTGACAGAGATCTACACCTGCTCTATGCTCTATCAAGCATGTTTAATAGAGTTTTCGCTTTACAGTATCAGTTCTCATTTGCGTTTCGATAGCGCTTGAAATTTTTGTACATCGGCGTGTTAAATAACAAATTTAGATATGCAGATGCGAGATCCATGAGCTCATTCAATAATTCTAGGTACATTCCAGCGTCTTGTTTTCTTTTTGCGATCCAATCTCGCTCCCAACATTTCTTTTCCTTCTTTTTTTCTTCTTCGAGCAAAAATAAAACGGCAGCAGCTTGTTTTTGGCGATAACTAATTTTATTATTTGTTTTATTTCTATTAATTTCCGGGTGTGAAAATCCGCACTCACGTGCGTCTCATTCAATTCACTCCTCACTCATGAGCGAGAGTTGTTTGCTAGTACCCTCACTCGTGTGTGAGTAACTTTTTCAAGAACTTTCAAACTCGTCCATGAGTCTTTGTGGCTTTGGTTTAGTTTCCGGTGGCATGATATGAGGCTTGGAAAGGAGTGGGATTGGGTAAGAGTTGGGCGAACATTCTCTTGAAGTGTGTAAGTGCGGAAATGCTCCCTTATTGCAAAAAAGACTGTCGCCAGCTTAACTTTTATCACAACCTTTTATTATTAAACAATTCTTATCCAAGGGTTTTTCTTTTTGGATACCTAACGTGAGTGCGCGATGAGTACACTCATTTCACGCTCACTCACGCTCCTGTGCAAAATGCCAAACATATTATCCTCACTCATGTGCATGCAAGCCGAAGTTAAAACCTTTGTTCCACTCACGAGTGTGAGTGATTTTATAATGAGGAATTTGTAAGTGCTCACTCACAAGCTTCTCATGAGTGAGCATTTTCATACCCTGATCATTTTCCTTTAAATTTTCTAAACTAAATGTGAACGCATGCATCTCTCAATAACTGAGGACTAAAATGACATGCTCTACTCTGCTCTAAGTTAATGGACGCAGTTTCGCGCCCTACCATACGACTCTACAGTAAAGAAAAACGCATCTGCGGGGTATACACAGTCTGTGGAGCGCGTGGTAGAGCTCTACCCAAAATTTCTAGATCTAGATGAAAGTAAAAAGGTACCAAGTGCAATACATATACATATACATATAAGTAAAACTGAAACTACGCCACTGAACAAGCTAATTCCTGATGGCCGATCTTACATGGCAGCTGACTAAGCTACAAAAAAGTTCTGAGCCGATAGTCTATTGATTATGTCATATAGAAAGGAACTAAGACGTTCACGGGGTTTTATTGCAGGAATCGGTCAATGGGTCATTTAAGAAGAGAAAACCGCGGAGTGCTATTAAATTAGAGGGTGGAAATTGGAGATAGGGGTCAAAATGGACCCTTTTTGGGTTTTGCCATATATCTCGTAAACGAAGCAAAATTTCGATTTATTTTATATAAAATTTTTTGTAGAGAATTAAATTTCCTATGGAAATGGTTTATTTAAAAAATTTTGAAAATTTTTTTTATGCCGAAAATGTTGAAACAAAAAGAAAAAAAAGCCAAAATTTCGATGTTTTTTTCCCTTTTTTACTTTTTTGCCAATATCTTTTTTTTGGTTAGAGATAGGCATAGGTATTGCTTTATATAAAATAAAGCAGATAAAATTTCCTTTAAAATGATGGGTCGGAAAAATTTTTTGGTTGAAAATTCACCGAAATATGGCCACTCGAACATAGCTTTTTTTATTTTTACCCCTTTTATACCGACATTGTTTTCAATCTCATATTGTTGAAAAAATTATTATATTACTCAATTAAAAAATGCCGATTAGCTTTAGCTTTGATCGTTTTAAAAGATATTGAGTTTTCGGATTCAGAAAATCTAATATTGAAAAATTTCAGCTTAGATGAAAATATCACTGAAGAAAAAGTTAAGGATGGTCAACTTGATTTTCTAAAACAGAAATTTAATCAAAAACTTCAAAAATTGAAAGACAATGGACCAACAGCAAAAGTGACAAAATGATGAGAAGGTCTACATCTTGGCCAACTATAACTGCATTTTTTGACTGTGATGCTTTTTCTTTTGCGCATTGTACAATAAGTACATCTGCGTCTTCACCCGCTTGCACTGTGTCAATATTAACTTCTTTGATTTTTTACATTAAATATGCTATAAATTTTTTTTTATTACTTTCATTTGATAGGAAGCTATCGGGTTTGGAAAGTGGTTTTAAATCATCTTTAATTTGAACTCCTGGGCCAATTTGATTAGTTCGACGCAGCCTTTCTGCACTTTTCGTACCAATATTTGAGCCACTAGGATAACCGTCAAAAACTACAGTGCAATCTTTGTAAAAAGTTTGCAAATGAATAATAAATTTCGTACTAATTTCTGCAAATGTCTCATTAGCATTCCAAACTATTTTATGCAACAAGAATCCACCATCAATAACATGATGAATATTATTGATAGTAGAATCTTCAACGGGTGAGAAAAATTCATATAAGTCTGATTTTTTATTTTTCCTCATATTGAACCCGTCAAAAATTGAAGGTGAACACGGTGCTAATTCAAAGTTGAAAAACTCTTCAAATTCTTCATTAGAAGGCTTACATAAAAGCATTCTTCTAAATAGTGTTTCCGAATCGACGACCACAACATCATCTGAACCCAAACAAATTTTTGAAAATGCACTCTTCAGTGGCAATATTTTCATCATCTTTTTAAATTTTATGTTACCAAATGTTTCTTTAAATACTTCAGGAATAAGAGCAATTCCTTTCTGTCGTGCTTCGTGACAATCGATTTCCGAACTTCCAATTACGCCAGTGCTTAGTGAAATCAAATCATTTGATTGTGGAAATGGAGAATGTTCTTCGAACCATTCCGACAAAGTTTTGACATCATCTGCATCTTTCTGTATGCGTGAAGTTCCAGCATCTTTGTGCTCATGTGACATGTCATCCATTTGGAACTTGCAAAATGTTTCTAATTGTTCAGCAATAACTATCTGCAGTGGAATACTAGTTATCCATCGTGCAGTAGAGGCAGGAGTTACGCGACGGCCATGGGTTAAACCTTCTCTTGAATGAATGTTTCTCATATAGGTTTGTTCAATGGTCATGTCGGACCAGACTCCCGAATAAAACTTTTGTGAACGTCGTTGTGTGAAGTACCCTTTCTTTGATTCAGTTTTGTATATATTTTATACATATCTTGGAGGTAGATGTATGAGCTTTTAGCATAATTGAAGTGCCCTGTCGTTATGAAAAATGGAATCATTTTTTGTATTGAATTCAAATGCCCATTCCAGTCACCACTCCTTTCAGCATGAATAAATTGGAATAATAACGATACCATTTCAAAATACTGAACATACAATTTTGCTGTTGGTCCATTGTCTTTCAATTTTTGAAGTTTTTGATTAAATTTCTGTTTTAGAAAATCAAGTTGACCATCCTTAACTTTTTCTTCAGTGATATTTTCATCTAAGCTGAAATTTTTCAATATTAGATTTTCTGAATCCGAAAACTCAATATCTTTTAAAACGATCAAAGCTAAAGCTAATCGGCATTTTTTAATTGAGTAATATAATAATTTTTTCAACAATATGAGATTGAAAACAATGTCGGTATAAAAGGGGTAAAAATAAAAAAAGCTATGTTCGAGTGGCCATATTTCGGTGAATTTTCAACCAAAAAATTTTTCCGACCCATCATTTTAAAGGAAATTTTATCTGCTTTATTTTATATAAAGCAATACCTATGCCTATCTCTAACCAAAAAAAAGATATTGGCAAAAAAGTAAAAAAGGGAAAAAAACATCGAAATTTTGGCTTTTTTTTCTTTTTGTTTCAACATTTTCGGCATAAAAAAAATTTTCAAAATTTTTTAAATAAACCATTTCCATAGGAAATTTAATTCTCTACAAAAAATTTTATATAAAATAAATCGAAATTTTGCTTCGTTTACGAGATATATGGCAAAACCCAAAAAGGGTCCATTTTGACCCCTATCTCCAATTTCCACCCTCTAATTTAATAGCACTCCGCGGTTTTCTCTTCTTAAATGACCCATTGACCGATTCCTGCAATAAAACCCCGTGAACGTCTTAGTTCCTTATTGCCCTGCTTTTTAAGACCTAATCAATAGACTACGATACCTGCTGTGTTTGCTATTCTTGCCAGGCCATCGGCAATTTCATTATGGTCTGATTGATCATGGCCTGAAATCCACATCAGCTTAACATTGCTGTTCCTTGTGTCTTTAAAGATACCCAGCGCGATGGTAATGGCCAACAGGGCACCTTGACTGGCAGAATGATTAGATTATTACATCTATCTTTACAGCAATAGAATAAATTTTAATTACCAATCCAATATTATGTTGTTCCGTTCGTTTAATACATATGTATAGCGATCTCTTTCGAAATTAATTTTGAGCATAAGGAACAATTTCCACGTAACAGACGACAACTGCTTGCTCCGTAGTACAATTATTAATTTGTTATTTATCAAGTCACTTTAGGAATTATAATTTAAATTGTAACATTTCTACAACTGTGCTCTCAGCATTTTCATTTCAGAAGTAGTCAAAGGGAATTACTTTCACTTTTGCAACAATAGCTCCAGTTGTTGAAATGGTCCAATCGCTCAAAGGCAAATTGTACGTCTCACTTTAATTTAATTCTTTTAAAGGCTTCGCAACTTCTGCTAAACTTTGATATAAAAACTTCTTTAAATGTCAAGAAAACTCTCAGAGAATTTCTGGTTTGCCTTTTTCGTATTTTAGGCACGAAACTCTTGGATAATCTGCAGCTTCCTCGGGTCAGGTAGAAACCCCCTTACATACCCCAAAAATATATGCCCCAACGAAATTTAAGCGCTTTACCCTTAACTTTTCACATTACATACATTTATCGTGATTTTCTTTAATAAATATTTTGAATTTGCTTAACTCTGGGTTTACAATGCTCTCCGGGTTTAGAGTAATACGAAATTTAAATGTCATCTGCAATCATATTTTCGAAAAAAGAAGTTTTGGATGAGAGAGATGAAGTAAGAGTTTCGAAATAATGAATTCCGAACTCGTTTCGAAACGTTTTTGCACACAGTCTTTGGAATCTTCAATATTTTAACTTTTTGCGGAGTCAAACGTGTCCCTAGGTGTATCTAGATCGATTTTCACAATTATTATTCTTCAAGTGTAGCACGGATTTGTATGGAAACGTTTTCGTGTAACTAATTAACTCCATCCAAGATCGTTCATTTTTTTTCTCTCCATTTCCTGATTGTTTTATCGTTATTCATTCAAGATTTATTACGATTTAGAAAGGAGAAAACATATCCTAGAAAATCATATTTCATTGAAGACGGGGCAATTGACTTGTTTTGGAGTGCATTTAATATTCAATTCGTTGACTTGATTAATGATTTTTTTGTGGGACTAGTTTGCTCGGCTTTATTTCATGATAGAAGTACACGAAATTGTTTCTTATGTTGTTATAGAAGTATGCGATTATATTCTAATTAATTATTTGTAAATCAACGTGGGTGTAATTGTATTAATACCCACTTTATATACTAATCTGAATGTTACATAACAATTAATCTTCTTCTTAAATGGCCCTACAATCCTTATATGACTCGGGCCTCTTGAAGTCTCTTCTTCTTGGTTTGTTGAAGTGGCGAGGCTCACATACTATATGCTGATCTTCTATTACCACATTAACCCCTATCTTGACACCACTCATTACCGTAACCACTAGGCTTGATATAGTTTTAAGTAAGGATGAGCAAACGCAAGAACAAGACAAGACTGATATAGTTGCCGTACACAGTTAAGCTTAGTCTTTCGAACATGTCTAAGTCCAGAGAGCGGCCGCATAGTCCTACATGTCATAGGCTACATGGTCGTTCATGTCTTGGTGCAATGTCTAATAGCAAGCTTAGCTTGAAGATATAAAAAGAATATGCTAGGTTAAGGGTACCCTGGAGAAGGCAGTGAGCCCAGCGGTTGAACTCTGGGATGTTGTATGAGTTTATTTTTTTAAAAGCCGGCTGAGCCACAACCGTCGGGGTTAGCTTGAGTTAACGGAGTGATATATCCAGGCCCGCCACAAAGAGTGGCAACTGGGGCGAATAGAGTGAAACTCAAAAAGTGAAAACCCCACATCCCTGCGTACTATCGTCTACGGGCCCCGTAGCTAGCCTGAAACACAAAAAGCCAAAACCGGCATATCCCTGCGTCCTATTTGTCAAGCAAAAGTAACTAGGGGCACTTTTTGTGTCAGGGGTGTCCCAATCAATTAAATGGTATTTAAAAAATAAAACAAATCTTAGTTAAAATTTGACTCGTAGTCCGCATACAAGCAAACTTCGGCGTGGCAAAAATGGAAGGAAAAAAGTTGTCAAACGTACACCAATCCGAAATGAAAAGAGGACTTAATCCAGTCGTTCAAGGAAACCAAGTTTTTAGTTATTAAACGACTCAATATCAAACCGATTTCTTTTCAGATCCAAGAAGGTGCCAATAGGTATAGGAGTTATTAAGGTTTAAGAAGTAATTGAACACTAAAATAGAAGGTGGTCTGCCAGACTTTTGGCACTGGCACAAAGCCTGCAGATCTTTGTTTTCTAGTATAAAAATGTTCAAACTTTAATTCGATTGTAGGTTGAAACTCTTACTCGATAGGTCAGTTGTGATCCCAAAACAACAACAAAAAAAGTGTTCTGACATTAGCTCCATATTTGACCATGCAGATTAACATATTTTTTTTACTCCGTAAGTATCAATTTTTAAGAGTAATTCCAAGCTCTTACTCGGTAGGTCACGCTGCGGTCACAAAAATTTTCCGAAAAGTTAGTAGAAAATTGGCAGTTATTGCGCCCTAGTCAAAGGACTTGAGGTGTGTGGTGTGCCAGGCGACAGAACACCTCGCTAGGTTGCTAGGTGTGTAGTCACGCACTTCGGACCACGGTACACAGCAGCAAAGTAATATAAAGCCTGCCTGACAGCTTCGAATACCGTAAAAAGCGTCTCCTTGTGACGTCAGCACTAATGCAGAAACAACAGCAACAGCTTCGATTCTATATAAAAAGGGGTCACCAAATGACTTCATCACTAAAATGATATTTCTTTTTTACATTGCCTTGTTTCTGTATCAGAAGATCAGACTTCGCCGAAGCAATTTCGCGAGTAATGGAATGCAGGCTTTATGTCTGGTAGGTTCTCATATTCACCCCTAATTTGCTGCTCTTTTAATTCTGGCACATTTATTTTCCGTCAACCCAGGTTCAACCCAGTCTTAAACGTAGGTCGAGTTCAAACTGGGTCCACTCAGCTCTCCTAACTGGAACGCCTCATATATACTGGTATAGTGGTAATTAGGTTGAAGTGACATTTGTTTTGTTTGTTTACCATGCGTGAAGTCCAGGGAAATAACTCAATATCACCCAAATGCCCGGGGTTTTTGTAGTTTTTTTTTTCGGCCTCGGCAATTTAGGCTAGGGCAGCCCTACTCATACATGATCTTAGATGATTTTTTATAATTTTTAATTTTTGTCCACCTTTTGCAATTGTCTTTTCACCTTCCGATGCAATTGTCTTTTCACCACGCGAGTGTCGACAGCAGTTTTACCGAGCGGTCCCCCAACTAAGTACCAGATTATTAACACCGCTCCAAATTTGCTCCTCTAAGTATCGCTTCGATTTTTCCCGCTGGGATAGTTTCTGGATTGATTCTGCCAAAAGAAAAATGAGTGCTGAGCACAGAACTAAGCACAAGGGCCTGTCTATGTAAGACCTGTTCCATTCTAGGCTACACTAAGTAACTTTAGGTCCATTCGCGAATAAAAAATCGTTCGGTACCTATATTCAATGTGTTCTGAATGAACTTAATCTTACCACAAATTTTGTTGTTAAAGATTTTTTGGAATTTCAACATTCTGAAAGGGCCCCCAAACATATTTCAGTCCAAGGCCACGCAAGGCGATGTGGTGGGCCTGGTTATGCCTCCTAAAACAAGTAATCCCGCTAACTAGCCAACAAAGGCTGTGACGCAGGCAGTACCAAACTAGCAGGTGAACAAGGTGAAGACCAGACCTAAGCGGAACTTTGGCACCCTATTATTAACTGGTTAAGCTGGCGGGATGCCTCATTAGGGCTACCTCTGAGGACATATGAGCATTTTTAATCTTCAAAACGGTGATATCTCATGAATGGCAAATCGTACAGGAATAACCTACAAAATTTGTAAAAAACTATTTTATGAGCGTTTACAATATACAAATTTGCGAACCGATTTTTTGATCTTTTGAATGCATTTTTTTGCTTCCACCTATCTTTGGAGAAATTCGACCTTTCATTTATAAAGATGTTTTAAGGGCTGTTACAATTTTTAGCTATTCTTGATTTATTCTGAAGTTCAATGTCTATTTTGACTGGGTATATGATGTCCCTCATTTCCGCCCCTGCACTGCGTAAGCACGGCTTAACCTCTGGGATGTCTGTGTCATCTACGTTTACTTTAAGCATACACAGCCCTGGCTAAGTTCGGGCAGGATAGCTTAAGGAGCTTATCAGTTTTGTTTTATTGTAAGACGTCCATGTTCTCTTGTTCAAGACCCTTTCCTTCTTGCTTTGGTCAAGGATATGAAGTGTAGGTAAATATAACCTAACCATATTCATATAGAGAGTAATATAGCAAGATGGGTTCCGGCTCATTTTCTATATATGCGTGTATCACTGTACATGTATGTATTTACGTATACCTATATGATGTGCCTCTGCCATTTCGCCGCCTAGAATTTCTCAACATTAGCTTTTAAGAATCAGATTCATGTCCTCGCTAGGATGAAAGCTTTTTGTAGGGGCAACTATGATAAGGTTCGTATCTTCGCTAGGTTGAAAGCGTTTAGAAACGTCAGCTAGATATTTGACAACTTGCGATATTGTTTATACAAATCTCGCACCGAAAAAAATTGAATAATTGGATTTCTACTGTAATATAAATATATAAAAAAATGACCGCACTTTATTATAATACTTTATCTCATAAAGAACTTTCTTTCATTGCAGGTAAGAGCGTTTCTCATCTGTATATTGACTATACGAGCAACAGAGCAAACTTTTGGAAATTCTCTCTGTTATATGAAAATCAAAGCATAGAAGCCGTCCTTTGGATTACCAGTTTGTCTGTCATTCATGACCTGGTACAATATCTGGCAGTAAGCTTGAAGCTCGAAGGAGACCAAATTATAAATTAATGAAAAGGATTCTAGGAGTGCTATGTGAGGTGTCAAAAAACTATGCGGAAATATGGAAATGTGTGGCAGATTATTTCCCAGTCGAGTTACTCTGTCAACGAAAGACTTCTTATACTGAAGTGTGGCCGAAAAGGAGGGCTGCAGTTTGTGAAAATGACTCTGGAGGACTAGTTGCCGTAATAATTGTAGGAAATCGTTTGCTTTGGTGGTAGTCGTAGTAAGGATAAATTTATGTCAAGTCCTTCAGGCTACATTGATTTATGAAGTCCTAGTTCAGATAAACGAATGGTATTCAAAACGACGTCAAATATAAGATTTATAGAAGATAGCTTGATTCAGCGAACCAAAGAAGACATGGCTCTTGCGGGCTCAATTAAAATGAGCTCAATGTTGACAGAGTTGGACTTGAGGATTACCATATTGGACTATCAAGAAGTCCAAGGTGGGATTTCTCCCAACGGCAAGGTATTTTGTCTTTCCACTCCCCCATCTAGGTAACATTTTTCTTGGCTTTCCTGTAAAAATATTTGACTGGACCGAGAATGGCATGAGACTGGGCCCAGAATGGAACGATAGTGTGGAGCGACCCTAAATGTGCAAGAGAGATTTACCACTCAGTTTGTAGTTATTCACTCTAAATGTCGTGCGGCTTCTTAAGAAATGTGAGTCCATTCATCAGCCGATAATCGAATATAGCGTCAGCGTAAACGATAACATACTTTTTGCACGATTTTTAAAGAATGTCGGATTTTGACAAGAGATGTTTTGTTGGAAATCTATCGCTGTGCAGAATCCAAAAAATATCACTTCGTTTAGAACGCGTTTCATTTAATCGAGTTTATTAGATATTAGCAAAACTTATCAGTTTAAAGTCTTCCTGACACTTAGCCGAATTTTTTAACTTAAGCAAAAAAGGGCCCGACCGAATATTATGAAATTTTTTTCAGAGCATTTTTTTGTTAATATTTTTCTTCTGGACTTCAAAGAAGTCGATATAGTTTTTGGTTCGCGCGGTATCGTCTAGGTACAAAAATCACGAACGACGTTTAAACAAAAAAACGGTTCAACCGTATTTTTTGAAAATCTTTTCAGACTATATTTTCGTTAATACGCTTCGATATATACACGATATCGTGCAGGTACAAAAATCACTTACGAGTATGTCGTTTAAACCAAAAAAACGGCTCGACCGAATATTATAAAAATTTTCAGATCGTATTTCCGTTAATACGCTTCAAACGACACCTTAACACTAGGTTTACTGAGATTTCTTATATACCTATCTCTACGGCACGCGTCAATTTGACACATTTATAAAAAATGAGCATTTTGTAGAATAAATAAATAATTCGTTTATTGAAAGGGAAAGAATATAACTTTTGACAAATATTCGTCTCACTAAATGGATAGTAGTAAGTACGTGTAGTAAGAGATAAATCTAAGCGATTTCCAAATTTTTCTACGTGAAATTGTGAATGCGTCAAATTGACGCGCTTCGTAAACCTAGTGTTAATAACCTATTTAGTTCACGCGATATCGTGTAGGAAAAAATGACCACACACAAACACACATATGCCTACTTCTTCCCAAATTTTTGCTTAAAATGCTATTGGGACCTTGAAAAATGAAAACAAGTTGAATATTTTGATTTCAATTTCGGGGCCGATTCCTATAAAATATACAATATACTTCACTATATTGGAAGTTAATAAAAACCGAAACACAGGTACAGGAGAAGAAAGTTGAGCCTACCAAAATGGTGAACACGAAACCCCTATTGGCTTCAACTTTCCATCTAGGTTTTCATATATCTACTAGCTGGGACCGGGTACGACTTGCTGCACCCATAAGCTAATAGTAGCCAATAAAAACCATCCATTGACTTAGTATGTTTCGAGATATGAATTTTACACAGATGAAGTGCCGGATGAACGGATACATGGGTCTTGAAACGACCGCCAGAGATCTAACGGTATATTGAGTATACTACATTGCTTATTGTTTCACAGCTGCGTAAATTTGAAATTGTCATTAAATGGAATGATTCAATTTACGAAGCTGTCAACAATAGGTAGGTCATGAAGCTATTGAAACTAAAATGTAGTGAAAATACCTAAAAATGCATTTTTTTAGATTTTTCAGCTTTTGGTTGAAGGTATAAAAAATAGCCTACTACCTATTAGGGCGCCATACCATGAGAGGAAAGCGCCCGGCAATCCTTTGTATTCCCAATTTTCAGATGATTGCGCGTAAGTGTGTGGACGATATGACACGCCACGCTCACCCCTGAGAAATCATGTGCATTAAACCGACAGTTTTCCTTTGGCCTGTGTCAGCCACACACTAGAAATTGTACACGCGAGCAATACTGTCGGTTGGAGTGTCTTCAACCTTTTAGTCTTACTTAAACTTTTTCTATTTTGAATTGATTTAGGGCTGGTTTTAATCCTTGAGGATTACTCCTTATCATAAAATATGGCTTAAATTTGGTATAAATCAACCACCATCAGATATCATCTGCAAAAGAATTCGGAATGGCACGGGGAACGTTCATAATTTACACATTCCACACGCCGCACTCGGAGTGTCGAAGCAACAACAATTGCTATTGATTTTTTCATCTCCTTGGAAAGCTCAAAATCTTGCGCGCTATCCTGCAAGAAAGAATGTGTAGTGTGTAGGCACTGCAATCCGGCAGGAAAAACCGGGTCCTTAGGAGTGGCGCGTGCGCTTTCCTCTCAGTGTATGGCGTACTATTCTCAGACCTACCAAACATACACAAAAAATTTCATAAAAATCGGTTACCCCGTTTCGGAGGAGTTCGATAACAAACTGTGATACGAGATTTTTATATATTTAGATGTTCCCAAAAAAAATCGGCATTTGGGGTTTTTAAGGTCGAAAATATCGAATTTATAGCTTTATTGAAAATGGCCGCGCCAATATAGCGGAACGTGACTAACCCGTAAAAGTTTCGCTTCTGACGGGAGTCACGCGATTATACCAATTTATAAATAGTAAATATATCGATACCACAGTGTGTTTTAAGAATAGAAAAAAAAAGCATTTTTTAAACAATGCAATGCTAAAAGCGTTAATTTTTGTTTCTTATCAGCAGTATTATTTTTATTTCGTCGAGCATACGATATTTAAATTTCACAGAAATTACAAGGCGATACTACAATTCATACAGGCACACATAAAGACGTGATGCATATTCATTGTCATAATCCATCACAATATGGGAAATGTGATTATTTTGGTCGGTCGATCTCACAAAGTTCCTCATCACGCAATCTTGTATCTTAATAAATTTGGACAGACCCGACCGAATCTTTGTAATGTTAGCACGAACTTCTTCATCCATGGCCGAAATTTCTTTTGTGTGTTTTTATAGAAACAAGACTGTTGAAATTCATAAATTATATGTGGAATTGTGACCACCATCTCCTCCTACATTTTGATCAATTGCTGTCTTTCAGTTTACTCCTGGAGATTTGGTTAAGTAGCCTGAAAAAAACTACGCTTGTAAAAATACGCGCGGTTGAACCGTTTCTGCCCATTGCGTCTATGCTATGTTTATTTTTATTTAGGGCACGCATGGATCAACTTTTGTTGTATTGGTCTCTGTATTATTGGAAATTCAATATTTCTTGTTTTGCTTCCTAGGCTGGAATCTCTTATCCTCCTCACTGCCGTAGTGTACACTTGAATACGTTGAGGACGTTGAGATTTCCTCCATAGATCATATGTAGGTACCCAAGTGTATTACTGTTGAGAGCTTCATTCTAGGAGAAGCCTAAATCCCCGCATTTTGTATAAGGAGGAGGGAACGTTATCTACCTATTCACTTCTTGAGGGCGCACGTAAGCGTTCTCCAGAAGTCGCTCTACATAAAAGCTCTCTTTACCACAAAAGCAAATAACCAAAGCCTTGAGCCACCCCCACTTGCACTTTTTAATGCCTAACAAGAAGGCTCTTCTTCTTTTAACTAGGTTGTCTCTCTTAAATCATTTCTAAGCTTTTTCGCAGCGAGTCTAAATTTAGACCAATTTGCATCTAGGCCAAATGTCAGCTCTTTAAAGTGCAAAGCCACAGAAAAAACGCCGTCGATAAAATGCAAACACAACTTTTATGACCCATTAATTTCGGTTTAATTAAAGTCAAATAAGTTTTAATTATGGCCGTTGTGTGGCGCTTCTTCTTGCGCGAATTGTATTCTAAGAATGAGATAAGACGACGTTTTCCTGCCCTGAGAAAGTTCCGGCTGTCGGAGACATTTCAACGTGTTAACAGCCGTCGTTAGGATTGGGTGGGAGTTCCCTTTCAAGAGAATTGAAATTGACACTGATTTGTCCATTAGTAAAGTGGGGGGAGAACGGAACGGAAAAAAGTCGCGATTTTGACGCAACGGTTTCTGTGATGGAAAGCAATTTGAATCCACTTAAAATAGTCCAGTAAAATTGTGCAAAAAAGGGCCATCAGTGCATTTTATGAAAACAGCAATTTTGTTTTTTCATTGTGTGGGGGATTGGTTGGGATTGGGAGTATAAAACCGAGTTCTCGGAATCTGTTGGCGTGACGTTCGGCCGCCATCTTGTTTTGAGTGGTGTAAAGTTGTTTATCTTATATCTCGGAAACCATGAGACCTACAGAATTTTTATAAAAACATTTTTTTAGATAATCAAATTATCAATTATCTTATTTATGTTTTGCCGTAATATTAATGACAAAAAAGATATGGGCTAAAAATAATAAAAATTTTGAGTGGGGTGATTTTACATAAAAATGCCTTAGAGCATTTTCTTACGAAAAATTTGATGTGGTCATTTTTTTTAGTCAAGCTTAGGAATTACCCTTTGTACTACTAGTCTACGATGCCCGTTCAAGTCATGGTCAGTGTCTAGTAGTAAGCTTGATTTGAAGGATAGCTTAGAAAGGATGGGTTAGGGGCCTGGAGGGTGCATGAGTAGATGTCGATGAACCTTGCGTTTGAATTCTGAGATGTTATATGATTTCGGAAACACCGACTGTGGAAGACAGTTCCACAATCCAGTTATTCTGTTTATAAACGAACTACTAAAACGTAATGTGCGCGAAGAAGAGGGCTGTAGCGTGTGGGGGTGAGCCGAGTTGGCTAGTCCTGTGTTATGGGAAAAAAGTTGCCGTTTATGCAGGAGGTTTGTAATTTCAGTGGAACAGTCGCTATGGTAATAGCGGTAAAATTTGCTAATAGGTACTACATTCCTACGGTGGCTTAAAGAGTCGATGGAAGAGCAAAGGGTGCTATCGCCAATGAGTTTGATGGCGCGATTTTGCACCTTGTCCAACCAGGCCAAGGTGGTTTTTGGGGCGCCCGCCCAGATATACGAGTTGTATTCACGGCGGTGCCGAATGTAGGACTTGTAGATTGTAGCCAAGGCAGCTGGATGAAGGAGAAACTTGCATCTCTTGAGGAAGCTGAGGCATTGATACGCTTCTTTGGGGACTTCGAGTAAGTGATTATTCCAACACACATCGTTGGATAAAGTCAAGCCGAGGATGTTAAGAGATGGTTCAGCTGTTATATTATTCTCGCCAGGTTTTAGTGGAGAATATACAGTACTTGGTTTTGGTTTCGTTGAACTCCACACGATTGCGGCCCCAATCAAGAATGATTTTAATGTCCGCGTTAAGAGAGTTGGACATGAGTTCACGTTCTAAGAGACAAGGTCTGGCACTTGCCTGTCCTATGTTGTCGGAGGGGTAGGAGTAACGCAGAGTACTGTCATCGGCAAAACTATGAAGTAGATTTGAGGGGAGTGAGAGCAGATCATTAATGAATATAAAAAAGAGAGTAGGTGAGAGGATCGCTCGCCGGCCGAGATTGGAGTGAAGATTGGATCAACGCCATCCACTACTACCTTGATTGAACGGTCAGAAAGAAAGCTCTCAGTCCAGTTCCTTAGAACTGTCAATACCAATAGCTTGGAGTTTAGACAGCAAAGCGGGATGCCATACTCTGTCATGGCGAAGCCATGGATGCTTTGGTTGAGAGCCTCAGTCAGACACACAAGAAGGTCATTTCTCATTGAATCATCTATTTGGCCTTGATTTTTTAGACATGATAGAATGAGGAATAAACGAACACATTCCTGCCCGTATTATTTTAGCAATACAGAGAGCGGCATAGTTCGTACTGCCACTGCGAAAACACAAATTACGAAAGCTGTAGATAATTTGATTATCTAAATAATCATGGGGGCCTCGGTAGTCTAAGGGTAAGGCGCCTGACTGCTATCCCAGAGGTCCCGGGTTCGAATCCCGGCCAGCCCCACGGTCCTTCGCCTTTTCCACTTTCCCACCTACATAACTTTCCTGCTTTCTTCTTCCCTCTTTACATTCCTGATTCCTCCTGTCATAGCCTTCTCTGCTCCACCAAGCGCATGTCATCGGTTGGTTGATGAGATTCAACTCGTTTCAGGAGGCATAACACTCCAGCGAGTTGTCCTCGATGCCCTGATGTCAGAGTCACGAAATGGTTGAGAGTAGGTGGAATAAAAACTATCGCGGCTAGGTGTTGACAGTTCCTACCCTATCTTCTCTCTTTCTCTCTCTTCTTTCTATCTTCCGGCTAGATCTGCTGTTCGACATTTAATACGAAACAATAGATTGTCGACAGTATAAAGGGACTTTCCCTAAGCCTCTAGTTTGTCATAAAAAAAAATGTTCCAATAAAAATTCTGTAGGTCTCACGGTTTCCGAGATATAAAACAAACAATTTTTCATTTAAAACAAGATGGCGGCCGAACGTCACGTCTCCGTATCCCGAAAACTCGGTTTTATACTCCCAACCAGCGTTGTCCCTTTTCAGAGCTCATTGTGGAGTATTTTGACCAAAAAAGGGAGTAAATTGAACTTTTAGGGAGTATTACATGTAAGAACAAAAATTTCCCTTTACTTGTTCTTTACAACGCCTTGGAAGTAACAGTTCATTATTTAAGAGAAGATCTGTGATGACACGCCACACACGACCATCGCTTCGTTATGCCCTTTCATATTTATGCGCGACTGTTGAAAGAGACATTCGCACTTACTACTTTAATCTACATGTATCCGAGTTCACAGACGTACACACTACATAGGGAATATACGCTACTTCCCGCCGCGGACACGGCCCACTCGAACCTTAATATAAAGATTCCCCATTCAGTCATTCACATACAGGCCGCCGGCAGGCCGTGGCCAGAAAGCTTCTCGCCTTAAGGCCGAATAACACCACACACTTACATGGCTCCTGCAGTCCAGAAAGAGTGAACAAAATTTGTCTGTGTGAGGGTATTTATCATCAGTCCGAGCCTGAAGATCTGAACTTATATTACATCGGAAGTTTCCGTTGAGGCCATGAAGATGTTTTCACTTGAATTAACAAGCTGCCACGATAAGCTATCGTCTTCGCCTGTGTGTATTTAGGGAATCATGAGGTCACCTATCCGTCAGTCAGACTGGGTAATATGTGGCCTTGATCGGGCCGTACCTGCCGACCTGAAAGTTCACGGCCTGCCGGCGGTCTGCATGTGAAGGGTTCTTGAAGTTGCTTTGTGAAAAGTTTTTACTACACAAATAAAATTATCTTTATATACAATGGTTTTTTTAGATGGCACGCTTAATGTGCAGTAGTTTTGTTAATCTGTTTTATCGCACGCCAATGCATTTGGGTTGCCGGCTGCTTCTCTAGCCCATGACGGACAACCTGAAAAAAGTTCCAATTGCACGTGCAAGACAGCGTGGTACCTTGACGTTTTAAACAAATGCATGAATCGAATTTAGGGTACATGCGATAACTCAAAAAGGAGGGGGGGGTTAAAATTTAAATAAGATTTCGAAAAGTGGAGTATAATTTTAAAAGTGGCCACTTAATGCGCAAAACAAATAATGTGGAGTAGATCTACTCGCAAAACAAATAATGTGGAGTAGATCTACTACAATTGGAGTAAAGTGACAGCATTGCTCCCAACCAACACTCATACACAATGAAAAAACGTAAAATGCACAGACGGCATTTTCAGCCCTGTGAAAGACGTTTTTCAGCCCTGAGAAAGTTCCGGCTGTCGGAGAGATTTGAACGTGTTAACAGTCGTCGTTAGGGTTGGGTGGGAGTTCCCTTTCAAGAGAATTAGAATTGACACTGATTTGTCCATTAGTAAAGTGGGGGGGGGGGGAACAAAACGGGAAAAAGTCGCGATTTTGACGCAATAGTTTCTGTGATGGAAACCAATTTGATTCCACTTAAAACGATCCCCCGCTCGGGCAAGACACTACGGTCTGGATCGGCGGTGCCCACAATATAGTATTCGCGAACAGGCGAAATATTTGTTTGTTTTGTGGCCATCATCAAGGCAGTCTGGCTCATTGTGGTCTTACCTAACGCAGCAGCTGTTAAGCCAATTTAAACCGAAATGAAAAGTTGTCAAGCCTCGTTTATTTTTGTCGCAATCTAATTTTGGGCGACGTGGTGTGACGACAGCGCCGACGACTATCTGCACAAAATCCGTCACGATTGTTGCTTTTTATTGGCGCGTTCAGCAGCAAACGCTGTAAATTGGACACGACCAAATTTGCGCTCCCAGTGCACAACTTATAAAATAACACTTTCGCACCCCTGCGCCACCTTTCCGCACCCCATTCACACCCTCGAATTTACACTTTGTTTACCGGCTTGTTTATAGAGACTCCTCGTCTCTGTTGTTGTTGTTTTTTTTTTTTTTTTCAAGAGACAATTTGAACAAAATTTAGCAGGTCAACATTTGTAGAGCAGATTCGAAGGAGTGCGCGGGGGACGCGGGGTAGTACTGAGGGAACGGGTTGTTAATGTTAGGGCAGGTGTGTATTGTAACAAATGACAATTATTGATTATTTTTTTCTCAAATGGGAAGCTCCACCGGCGATATCCTCTAATTTCGTTGTTGCGTACATTTTTACGGGTCGATTGAACATTCATTTACCTTTGTGATACCAATTTTAGAGGTTGTTCCACAGGGGAGAGACTGGGGAGTGTTTTTGCTTGAATGTGCTTTAAACATGGCCAATAGATTCTTTTCTGTTTTGGGTGTTTTTTGTGAGCCGGGAAACCATCCAAGTTTTTTTTTCTTGTTTTCGACATTATTATTATTACAAGGTGATTTTGAAGGTGTAAAAGCTTTGGCATTGTGGAGTATTTGTTTTTTTTTCGTCAAGGCTATTGTGTGGCAGTTATTATTTTTAACTTTATTGAATGTCAATATGAGAATGAATTGTTATGGTTTTTGGGACCTTTTTTTGTGGGGATTTAAATATTATGTTCTTTAACATTTAGGAAGTGGATATTATCTTCACCTTCTTCTTTAATGACGGTCTGACAGTTTAGTCAAATGATGATTTTGCTGGGTAGTGTGTGGGTAGGTGAAAATATGTAAGATTTGAAAGGTTGTCATTCAGCTATCAGATTGAAAGATTATATTTTCTATAAGATCATATCTTTGTTATTTCACTTTGATAGCTCTTTATTTTATTGCGAAGTTATGTCAACAGCCTTTCGAACGCAAATTTTGGTTTGCGTTTATCTGGCCGAATTTCTTTATCTCAAACTCAAGTCACCGATATTGATTCTAATCGATTTCAGGTGACTGGGTATAACCTAGTGCACAATTTCTCCGACCATAAGAATGTCGCCATGTATATTAGGAATGACGTAGCTTTCCAGAATGTGTGCAATAGTACATCTTCTGAATTTAACTACATATGAATAAAAACAATTCGTAGCCACGTCATTCTTCTGTTTTATATACAGAAGTCCTAATGAAGCCTCGACCTTAGTTAGGGTCTTTTCGTAAACGTCAAAGCAACAGAGAAACTGAGCAACAATGCATCGGCAACAAAGCAGCGCAAACTTCTTCTCGCATACGTATGCAAACGTTCGAAATTGGCTGCGCTGTTGCATTGACTGTTGCGCAACAAACTTGAATCTTGTACGTTTCCGAACAAATGACTTTTGGATCATCTGCGTTTACGAACTCGTTGCATCGTTGCAAAGCATACGTATGCGTTTACGAAAAGGCCCTTAGCCTTCGATGCTATCTAAGAACGAATCTCCGGATTTTTATTTTCCCACCCGGAATGTGAAATCATTGTTGCGGGTGATTTCAACGTTCATAATGTCAATTTTTTTTTTTATGTGAAAGACTCAGTCTCAGGAATGGTCCTTTCTACTGTGCCGAGAATCTATTTTCTTCATATAGAGTGCAATGTCGAACAGAAGCTCTAGTCGGGGAAGGAAGGAACTGCCACAACCTAGCCGCGATATTTTTATTCTACCTACTCTTAACCATTACTGTCGCGACTCTGACATCGGGGCATCGAGAAATAACTCGCTGGAGTGTTATGCCTCCTGAATCGACTTGAGTCTCATAAACCAACCGATGACATGCGCTTTGGTGGAGCGGGGAAGGGCTAAGGAAGCTATAACAGGAGGAATCAGGAATGTAAAGACGGAAGAAGAAAGAAGGAAAGTTATGTAGGTAGGAAGTAGAAAAAGCGAAGGACCATGGGGTGGCCGGGAGTCGAAACCGAGACCTCTGAGATGGTAGGCAGACACCTTACTCCCTAGGCTATTTTTGCCCAGGCGTACCGTACCTGTTTCATGCTAAGTGCGAGCGAGTTTTATTTTTACTCAAGCACACTGTTTCTGTTTCAGGCGCCGCACAGACGTTTTGTCGGCGTGCGTGCCTATTGCATGCTAGGAGTGACCCAGTTTTATGTTTACTCGGGTGCCTTTGAAGCCCTGGTGACTCGGGATCCAAACAAACGAACACTGATTCAAAACGATCAGCTTATCAAGGACCCGTTGGCAATCCCAAAACAATTTGAACTTGGTCCTATGGGGGCCCTTATTACTATCAGAGAAGATAAAAACCTCATTGTTTCGGTAGATCCTTCTTAAGTTCTTATGAGTGCATGCAAGTATGGCGTAGACCTCTGCTTGAAAGGCAGTTGCTACAGTGCCTAAGCTCATCTCTCTACTGAGGTTTTCCCTTCAGATTCCGGACCCAAACTTGTTTCTGTTTTGAAGCCATCCGTGTACCACACTAGTCCACCTTGCGGTATTTTAGAAAAAGCCCAAGTTGGCCTGTTTTGTATGTGCACGGAAAATGGGTCAAATTCAGTAATCCTATTATCATAGCGATTGCAAATAAACATAATTCTGCCTCGACGACAATATTATAATTGCTTCACCATATTAGCTTGGTCATCTCATTCCCGCTCATTATCGCCCCCTTTTTTGGCGCATGCTAGAAACTATACATTTTCAACTTCAAATTGGAACTAAACAATTTCAAATTGAGATTAAACAATTTCAAATTGGGATTAAACAATTTTAAATTGGGACTAAGCAATTTCAAATTGGGAGTAAACAAATTAAAATTGTCAAATTGTTTTTTCTTAATTTTGGGATTAATTTTGTTCTTAAACTTATAAATACATTTCAACGTTTTGAATAGAAATGTTTTATATAAAAAACACAAGCCGAAAATATTAAAAAGAAACAACAACAAGATCGCTTACAAATATATTAGGAGTGGAAAGATCCACTGCTTATCGATGGATCAATATGCAAGGAAGTGAATTACAACGTGGTGGAAAGAGAAGAGCAAAAAATTTACCTGAACACCATGTCTTTATGGATCAATATATTGAAGATAACCCAAGAATAAATTTGAATTAACGGAAAAAAAATTTGAAGAAAATCATCAAATTGTTATTTCTACGGAATGTTTACCTCACACCTAGATGGTATGCTATTTACATTAAAAGATATTCATAACGAATATCGAGAGCGAAAGAGCGAACAGCGAGACAAATAAAATTAAAAGGCGTAATTATGCTCAGCAACTTTTAGAATATCAAGCAGAAAACATTCCCATTATCTACAAGGATGAGACTAACTCCAATCTTCAAACTTCATATCAAGAAGAAAAAAAGGCCTTAAAAAGGAAGTATACCTTTTCAACTTCAAATTGGGACTAAACAATTTCAAATTGGGATTAAACAGTTTCAAATTGGGATCAAACAATTTCAAATTGGGAATAAACCATTTCAAATTGGGACTAAACAATTTCAAATTGGAAGTTACGGGTTTAGCTCATCATAAAATTAGGAAGGGTGCTTTTAAAAAGCCAGAGGCCAAGGACTTTGTACACTATTGTCTAGGAAATATTCAAAATATGTATCAGAAAAATGTTTTATTAGTTATTGATAATGCGCCTTTTGTCATGCCTCAATCGAAGAAGTGTTTGAAAATGTATTTGTTGGTCATCGATTACTTAGACTTGGACCATGTAGTCCTTTGTTTAATGCTATCGAGCACACTTGGTCAAGCTTAAAAGCTAACGTTAAAAGAGAATAAGCAATTCAAATGCCACAAATTCTAACCGGTGAAGACAGGGCTAATATAACTCAAGCCGAATATCGTTTGCAACGGCTACTGATATAAGAAATCAAACCGTTGTGAACTGCACGCGCAAAACAGAGTCCGCTGGAGGGCAACTGTTTCCGCCCTATGTCCCATGAGGGATTAAAAGAGCGCAATGATGATGTGAACTGCACAAAATATATCGCCAATGTTCAAAGGTTCATATCCGATGCATTAAATATGGTGGATGTTCGTTTTTAAATAATGTTTTTATATTGTTTATCTGTGTTTATATTTATTCCAAACTTAATAAAAATAATTAATACTTTAATCTCTACTGATAGTTGTTCATTTATTACTTCAAATTGTTTGTTCCCAATTTGAAATGTTTTATTCTCAATTTAAAAATTTTTCCTCCCAATTTGAAATTATTTGGTCCCAGTTTGAAATTGCTTGTTCCAAATTGTTTAGTCTCAATTTTAAATGGTTTATTCCCAATTTGGTTTAAAGGGCAAAGCATCTGTCTTAAGCTTTAGGGTGTTCTACTGTCAAACCTAACGGCCATAGGCTCGCGGCTCGACTTCAAACAAGGCATGGTTCTTGGATTTTCACTTTTCCGTTTAATAATAATTTTTTTGGAATTGTAACACAAAATTTTTCCTTTTTCTGCTGTGTGCCTTGGCTCTTATCACAACAAGGAAGCTGGTAATATCAATTTATTAATCTGCAAACCCATGCTAATCCGTCAGCACATTCCCTGCAACGCAATTTCCCGCAATAAGACAATTCCAATCACCACCCAGCCAGAACAAGACCTTCAGAACTACAAACACAGTTGTGGCAACATGGCAAAAAACCCAACTTATCCAACTGCAAAGAAAATAAATCCAAACAAGAACAACTCATTTCTAATGTGGAAAGTTGCTAATGCCACCAACGTTGAGCAGCTCCTGACCTGCCACTAATGGCTGCCCCAGTCATCGGCGTACGTAGGGTTATCATTAGACTTCCATTTGACTTCTCGTCTAAGTAATGAGTTGGCTGTGATTCCAACTTTTATCAATTTGTCCTGACACTGTGTCGGCCCTAAACCCGATATATGGACTGGACGCTGTAATTGTTTGATTAGTGAGTGGCTTTCTCTTGAGATAAGTATGGGGAAGAGCTCGTTGGAAATAGATTCTTGGTGAGATCTTTAAATTCCAGATTTAAATTCATTCAAGACTTTGTTGTAGATTAAATTTGTCTTACCTGCTCCACGCTGTAGATTTCTAGATTATTGTCACTTTCCAGCCACCGCTGGCGGTACAAAGCTGTTCGTTTTTTGATATTTCGATGGCAGCAGTAGCACAGGATGCAAACGATGGTTATAACGACGGACAGCATACCCCTGAAATTAAAATTAAATTTAATTGAGGAAATTAATTTTTTATTTAGACTTTGAGTTTAATAAAATATGTCCAAAATATCTAAAAAAAAAAACTTGAAAAATGTTTCTCATAAGAAATATAATTGTGATTGCAAAAGATAACGCAAATACGGCATGTTCTTGGCTAAAATGTAGAGTAATTGCATTTTTATCTACAATGTTATTTTCAAACTGAGAGATAAAATTTCATGGAAGACTTAAGAAGTTGATAGTCCAGTCCACTAATTACATCAGTGCAGTATCTTCCAGCAGGTATATTAATTTTAAGGGATTATAAAAATTACTCAAATATGTGGCTTCCTTTTGCTTTACTAAAGCCCAGTTGACTTGTATCTTGTATGGTGGTGCAAATAGTCCAGTCAATGCACAATTTCACTGGGAATTCTACCAAACAGCACCGAGTTGCACCAAAATTCGGCTGTAGGTTCTACTTACCCTCTTCTTCAAAGTTGTCAATATGCCGGGGGTTGCTTTTACCCTGGGGGTGGAACCCACCTCTTCTCGGGGGTCAAATTTTTTTTATTAAAAATAAGTATGGGAATGGATAGAAAGATTAATTCTAAGCAACTTTTGTTATATAAAGTTTTTACTGAAAGTCAATATTTTTCGACTTCTTCCAGAGTGGAAATGTCAATTTTTTAACAAAAAAAACCCCCCGTTTTCAGACGTTTTTTCATGAATAACTCTGAAAATAAGTATTTTATGAAAAAATCGTTCAGAGTAAAACTTATATAAAAACAAAAAAGAACACTGGGTACAAAATATTACTAGACCCAATATTAATGGAGTAATAGCTTGTTAAAGGTTGGTTCTTCATCGGCAAACGCCAAAATCGTAAGTTTCAACGTGAAATATCCCAAAAACAATGCATTTTTCGGGGAAAACTCTTAGAACTTCTTTGAAGTGTTTAGAAAAATCCTTATTTTGTTTTTTTATGGAAGTACCTATATCGAAATTAAGCGAGTTATGACAAAAAGAAAATTGGTTCTTAATTTTTTGGCGGCAAAAAATTGTGAACATCATTCCCTAATTACCACCCCAATTGAAAATGATTGTTACCACTTTACAATTTACTTTATTTGTACACTTGTAATATGCTCTGTAAGTTTGCCCGGTTTACAGTGCTTAGTTTTGGAAAAAATTGAGCTTGACGTGAAGAGAGCTTTTTTGCTAGTTTGCAAAAAATTGTCTTTCTTTAAAAATAAATCAAAAATTATGAAAGATACGCAAAATTTGGTATAGTGAAAACAATTGTAGGGTGTTTTCTAAAACTTTTGGTTTTTTTTTTACTTTTTCTGTACGATAAAAATTGAGTAAGATATGGCTGTTTCAAGTTTGCTTTGTTTGTAAATAGTAACATTTTCAAGCTGTTTGAGCTCCAACCTTTTAAAAAATAAGAGCTTCAAAAAAAATCCAGAAGTTCGTTAGAACTTCCGTATGAGTTTTTATAATGATTATGTTAATAAATAAAAAAAAATAAAATGAAAAATGATGATGACTAACGAACGTATGTTTACCGATTCTATTAGCCCCTCCACACACACGAGTACCAGAAGTGTTGAAAATAATAATCGTCGAGGTTCTTTTTCAACAAATTTAGTTTTAATAATTATTTTCTTTTATGTTTTAATCATTTTCACATTTTGAATAAAGTTTTTTGTATGATTTTTATGCATTTTTTAAATGCTGGATCTCAATTTTGTCACTTTTCTCAATTTTGTCACTTTTTTCTTGTCGGGTCGGTTTACTGGCAGTGCTACGAGAGGGCAGCACTTGACACCAAAAACAATCTTTAATATGAAAAAAGTACAATAAAAGCAGTAAAAACAAGTAAAAAGTGTATAGAAAATAAAAAAAAATAAAATAAAAATAAACATTATCAGAAAGAATCATAATAATAATTAATTATGTCAAAAATTAAAATATGAATAGCTATGTCGGTAATGTATAAAACTCAAAGTTTTAATATAACCAACAAGATGGCGCTGCAGTATGTCCGCATGTTTACTTGCTAGCCTAGTATGGAGTTCGAACGGAATTCCGTTCCCCATATATATAAAATACACGTAAAAAGATGCACGGAATTCCGTTCACCCGATTTTTCCGTGTACTTTTTGTTTTATGTGTACGGACTTCAAATGGAATTCTCTTGGTAATATATCACTTGCAAATTTCTAATAGATGGCTCTGCAAGGGAAATTGGAGACTTTTTTCCGTTCACGTTGGAACGGAATAAATAGCTAGACAATTACTCCGTGTTGCACTTTGGGTAATTTTGACAGAACGACAGAAAAATAGCTGTTGCCTTGGTGATTTTTGTAGTTTATTGTAGTTTATTTTTTTAAATTGTCTGTTTTTTTTTGTGATTCTGACTCTGAATAATAATTGCGGTTTAAATAAATGAAATATTTCATTTTGAATGCTTTTTATTTTATGTTATTTTCTTCTGACTCTGCAACCACCGCATACGCCCCACTAATTATTAATAAATATGTACACAAGAGTCAGCTGTTTACTTTTTCTCCACTATGTGGAAAATCCGTGTAGAATTAAATTGCAAAAATGCTGAACGGAATTCCGTTCGAACTCCATACTATGTAGGCTTAAAGCCTATTATGGAGTTCAAACGGAATTCCGTTTAGCATTTTTGCAATTTAATTCTACACGGAAAAAATCGTGTAGAAAATATTGTGGAGAAAAAGTATAAAGTTGACTCTTATGTATTTATTAAGGGGTACGTCTGCGGTGGTTGCAAACAAAAAATAAAAAACATTCAATAAGAGTAATTACATTTTTTGAACCGCAATTATTATTATGAATTTAATGAAAGTCAGAATTAAAAAAAAAACGAATAAATTTCAAAAATCAGAACGGCAAAAGGTGATTTGCTGTCGTTCTGTCAAAATTACCAACAGCACAACAACGGAATAATTGTCTAGCTATTTATTCCGTCCAACGTGAACGGAAAAAAGTCTCCAATTTCCCTTGCAGAGCCATCTGTTAGAAAGTTTCACAAGTACAGAATTCCCTTCGAAGTCCGTGCTCCCAAAACAAGTACACGGAAAAATCGGGTGCATCTTTTTACGTGTATTTTATATCGAAACTGTATGAGTGAATTCTCATATTTCATAAATCATATCAATTAATACTGCGATATTAAAACCATGATATCCTAAAATACAACGATATTGTAAATATTGAGTATGAGTTTTTTTTAATATCATCCTAATAAATCTTAATTCTAACAAAACGTCATGATATCTTAGAATATAAGTTTTTTCTTAAATTCCATACTGTTGAAATTAACATCATGAATTGGAATTCGCGAAACGTGGGCGATCCTGTAACAAAACGGTACTGATATAAAAAAACAGTATGAGTACGTATGAAAAAAATAGTACGTAATCGTAAAACATAGTTTAAGAAAAACTGAACTTTCAATCAAAAAATTGAACATCTTAGAAAACTTCATAATGATAAACGGCATGAGTTGATAGTAACAAAATAAAAACGCTAAAGGAGTGTATGATTTTGTATTAAAATTATTGCATTCGAAAATGCTTTGTGATAAGAATGAAAATCGAAATTTCCGTAACACCAGATATCTGGTACAAGAATCAATTCAAACAATGTATATAACAAAAATGTATCAATTCTTTAACAGAATTTGTAAACAAACCTTTTAAAGAAAACTCATACCGGTCCCATTTCATACATTTAACAACGAATAACAACGTATTTTCTCTATTACTATCTTTACGATGTGCATATTGATTTGTCAGAACGTGAGATTCCATCTCACGTGCATGAGCAACGTCTAAATTATCCCTGATTTGTAGGGAAGGAAACACTGTTCCATTCCCTTGATTTAATAAAACGTTACCAAGTGAATTTGCTGTTTTCTATTCCGTTCAAACTCGACCAATAAAGAATCGTATAATGCGTAAAGAAATCTTATGCTGCCATGTTCATATCATTCAACGATTTTAATAAGAAGGACACGGATTTTAATAAGAGAAAGGGTTTTCATGTTCAATGAATTTACCTTTTTGTTGATGAATTGTTATTTCGTGTTATAATTACGTAGTCTTTTAAAATCTTTTTCGGTTCGAACAAGTACATAATTTTCCTAGTAGCCGAACTTTACAAAAAGATTTACACAAAATTTACATGCACCTAACTACGCATTGTCCAGGAAGATTTACATACATTTTATTTTCGACATTTGACAGCGGCATACAGCACTCTGAAATGTTTAGTTCCACTTTTTGTTCCGCTGTCAAGTGTCAAAAAATACCATATAGCACTCGGCGCAGTGGCGCCCTCTGTGCATAATATACTTATTTTACAAAGTTTTTTTTAGAAATTTTTATTTCAATTTAAAAATGAATAAAAAATACAATCCTGAGGTTTTTCGAACTTAATTTTTTTTTTTCGATTTTTTTCCTCGTTTAGTATTTATCTAAATCTTCTAGAACTATGCAGAGTTAGGTGCATGTAAATTTTGTGTAAATCTTGATGTAAAAGCATTTTACATGAAATTTGTGTAAATTTTACATAAAGCTGGCTACCAGGGTTTTTTCGTTTGGGAGAGTTAGTTTGATTCAAATAAGATAACACGCTACTTGCGTGATGACATGATCATTTGTTTTTTAGTAAGTGACGATTAAACATAAGGTCGAATTTCATCTGTCAGACATTTTCGTGTCTACTTTTATTCGATTTTAGTTTAGAGGTTTTGTAGGTTATATAGAAGAGAAGTCATGATAATTGGATGGGCGATTTTTCCGTCCAGAAATCTGAATACCATCGACATCTACTGCACATTTAAGCAACTCGGCTTCCGACTAGAGCCCATACAAATATGTATCGATTATTATAACATTTCTGGAATTTGAACTTATTAGAAAACAAATATTTTTACCATTACAATAATTTTGGAGTCATTTGCGGAATAGCAGTTTTTGTACTGCTATTTTCACCGCGGTTTACTATCGGCACTATGTTGAGATAGTATTTCGAGATAGAGTCGAATTACTATGTACAATTTCAGAGTAGTCCTCGATTATTAATTTTATGAGTTTGTTAAATGTATGAAATGGGACCGGTATGAGTTTTCTTTAAAAGGTTTGTTTACAAATTCTGTTAAAGAATTGATACATTTTTGTTATATACATTGTTTGAATTGATTCTTGTACCAGATATCTGGTGTTACGGAAATTTCGATTTTCATTCTTATCACAAAGCATTTTCGAATGCAATAATTTTAATACAAAATCATACACTCCTTTAGCGTTTTTATTTTGTTACTATCAACTCATGCCGTTTATCATTATGAAGTTTTCTAAGATGTTCAATTTTTTGATTGAAAGTTCAGTTTTTCTTAAACTATGTTTTACGATTACGTACTATTTTTTTCATACGTACTCATACTGTTTTTTTATATCAGTACCGTTTTGTTACAGGATCGCCCACGTTTCGCGAATTCCAATTCATGATGTTAATTTCAACAGTATGGAATTTAAGAAAAAACTTATATTCTAAGATATCATGACGTTTTGTTAGAATTAAGATTTATTAGGATGATATTAAAAAAAACTCATACTCAATATTTACAATATCGTTGTATTTTAGGATATCATGGTTTTAATATCGCAGTATTAATTGATATGATTTATGAAATATGAGAATTCATTCACTCATACAGTTTCGATACTGTTTTTTTATATCAGTACCGTTTTGTTACAGGTTCGCCCACGTTTCGCGAATTCCAATTCATGATGTTAATTTCAACAGTATGGAATTTAAGAAAAAACTTATATTCTAAGATATCATGACGTTTTGTTAGAATTAAGATTTATTAGGATGATATTAAAAAAAACTCATACTCAATATTTACAATATCGTTGTATTTTAGGATATCATGGTTTTAATATCGCAGTATTAATTGATATGATTTATGAAATATGAGAATTCACTCATACAGTTTCGATATAAAATACACGTAAAAAGATGCACCCGATTTTTCCGTGTACTTGTTTTGGGAGCACGGATTTTATTTACATCACCTTATAGCATGTACACACCGAATTGGTTATCGCTTTATGTGGTTTCAGACTATTTTCGAACTAACAACTGTACACACTAACTAGATTGGTTAGTTCTGTCATTTGTATTATTAGATATGGATGTCAATTATATGTTATAAAATAATTTAGCTCTGTTTTGTATTTACTTATGAATGACCATTACTCAAGGAAAAGTAATACTTAAAGGAAAAAAGGAAGCAACATGTTTGGAGAGCTATTTGGTTGAATAATATGTTATGTAGTTCTTAGCCATGTTGTGAAATTATGTTTGAATTGCTTTTCCCACTGTAAATAAAGCCATGTGATGTTAAGGGGGGAGCCTGCTTTAGAGGCTTCAAAAAATCGATTTTTTTTTGGCATAAATGTCTTCCCAAACTATCCAAGAATATATCCCTAAAATTTCAGAAACAAATTCAAATTATTTTCGGAGTTACAGAAGAAATAGTGAGCAAGCGTCGAGCAGGTATACGAGCGGCCGGATCGCTCGGAGTACCTGCGCTCAGTCCCTAAATCTATTGTATGTATTGTACAGAACAGCCCGCAGAATCGAACATCAGAGCGAAAACCAGTTTTTTGAAGAGTCTGAAGGGCAACTCTATGGACCAGGAATCGCAGATTAGCACATTATTGCGGTAAGTTCAAGAAAATTACGATTTTTTATAAATAGTCCAGTCAAATTAGAGGTTTGACTGGAAGATAATTCGGAAGTTGCTGAAAATTGGAACAGCCCTTAAAAACATTATTATACATAAGCTGTAGAGACTGCCACGCGATTGGACGACTGCAAACTTTTTTATTCAAGGTCAAAGGGTCAAAATATCAGTTTTTTGCAAATATATGCTAAACCGTACGTCTTATCAGAAAATTGTGTTTACAAAGTTTGTAGATTAGGCGATTATCTACAAAAAAATATATTATACATTTTCTCGTAGGAATTGCCATTTCTGAGATATTGTCGTTTTAATAGTTAAAATACTCATATTCTATCATTCCCGACTTGTAAAGGTCATCAGAAATTTAATAAATCCTTTGTTGGAGTACGCGGCTAATATTTTCAGGGGTGATTCCTGGATGTCTTTGGAGAAAAAAATTGTTCTACAGAGGGCGGCTATCTCCACTATCCACTAAGATACAGGGTGATTAGGGAAAAAAATTGTTTTTTTTTTAATTTACAGAAATTTGAATAACTCCTAAAGTAATTATCATAAAGTAGCCTAATTAGGCTCATCTTTTAGGTAAATGTGTATTCTTTTATTTGGTATAAAGCACAGCAACCTGAGTGACTCCGTTCAAAAAATATGTAGGCTCAAACCAATACTACTATGCCGCAGTTGAAAGACGAGTAACTTTTTAATTGTTCACGATAAAACTACTACTACTACTACTACCTACAAAACTACCCAAAATAAACACTTATTGTGTATGGAAATATTGTAGGTAATAGTTTGGTGCATCAGAAAAGCAAAAAAAAAATGTACTGTTAGTAACGAATTTTCTGAGAAAAACGAAGAAATCTGCCAGGTCTAGATGCAAGCATTGGTTTGAGCCTATATATTTTTTGAACGGAGTCACTCAGGTTGCTGTGCTTTATACCAAATAAAAGAATACACATTTACCTAAAAGATGAGCCTAATTAGGCTACTTTATGATAATTACTTTAGGAGTTATTCAAATTTCTGTAAATTTAAAAAAAAAACAAATTTTTTTCCCTAATCACCCTGTATCTTAGTGGATAGTGGAGATAGCCGCCCTCTGTAGAACAATTTTTTTCTCCAAAGACATCCAGGAATCACCCCTGAAAATATTAGCCGCGTACTCCAACAAAGGATTTATTAAATTTCTGATGACCTTTACAAGTCGGGAATGATAGAATATGAGTATTTTAACTTATTAAAACGACAATATTTCAGAAATGGCAATTCCTACGAGAAAATGTATAATATATTTTTTTGTAGATAATCGCCTAATCTACAAACTTTGTAAACACAATTTTCTGATAAGACGTACGGTTTAGCATATATTTGCAAAAAACTGATATTTTGACCCTTTGACCTTGAATAAAAAAGTTTGCAGTCGTCCAATCGCGTGGCCGTCTCTACAGCTTATGTATAATAATGTTTTTAAGGGCTGTTCCAATTTTCAGCAACTTCCGAATTATCTTCCAATTATGGCGTTTTTTCGTCTATTTTGACTGGACTAAAACGAAAACTTCGACGCGCGATTTCTCGGTTTTTCATTTTTTAGATTTTTCCTAATTGGCGGGAAAGATAGGAAAAACATTTAGCGTCCTATCGAAACGAGACAAAATTGATTGTATTCAGGGTTAAATTCTCTTCTAGTTGAACCTAAAAAACCTTAAAAAAAGTTATAATTAACCCACTTTTTAAAAAATCTAAAGTGACATTTTTTTTCCAAAAAAAATTATTTTTTTTTAAGTTGCGAAAAATTGTTGAATTTCTCACTTTTTTTTAGATTTTTTAGGTTTAACTAGAATCTATACTATTGAAAATATAAATTTGTTTTGGGTTTTTTGTTTCACATGGAAATTGTGACCTGCATCTTTCCCGCCACACGACACATGCACGCTCGAGGCGCCTCGGCGAAATGCTTGTACCCGGCATATTATGACATATATGTTAATGAAAAAAATTGAGAAAAATGTTGAAATACATATGAAGACCCTCGGGGAAAAACCAACTTAGTCCAAAAAATAAAATTCCAAAAAATACAAGTTTTTTCCCTCATTGATTCATGGACTCAGTTGGTTCTTCCCCGAACTTTTTATTATTTCCCGTTCATTTTGTCAGGACTACGTTGGTTCTTCCCCGAACCTTTTATTATTGCCCGTTCATTTTGTCAGGACTACGTTGGTTTTTCCCCATAGTTAATACCTTGAATTTTGGTACACCTTAGCAGCTAATAGATGGAGCTGAATTCTCTGATTTTTGAAAAAGTGGACTAAGTTGGTTTTTCCCCGAGGGTCTTCATATATAACAATAATACCTGAAAGTTTCGTTTCAATTAAATATTAGGGGTATTCACGCTAAAGTGTATCATTGTAAAAGGTGTAAATATTCCGCCGTTCAATCAAAGTAGTATTGGATAGCGTCAAATCCGCATCCCACCCGATCTCTGCGGGGGTCCCCCAAGGGTCAATCTTATCACCGGCCCTATTTCTCATCTTTATAAATGACCTTCTTTCAATCCCCTCCAACCCACTTCTCAGCTTCGCTGACGACGGTACTCTACGTTACTCGTACAGCTTCGATACAAGACAGACTCATGCCAGATCCTGTCTTGATGATCGCGAACTAATGTCCAAGTCGATTAATAACGACATTAAACTCATTCAGAGTGGGGAAAGAAGAATCGTGTTGAATTTAACCCCGACAAAACCAAGTACTGTCTTATCTCCAAAAAGAAGTTCAACACCCCTCCACCCTTGAAAGTGAATGAAGTTCAACTAGTGGCCGAACCATCCTTACACATCTTAGGCGTGACATTAGCCAAAGACTTGCGATGGAATGACCACATATTCCAAATCGCCAAACAAGCATCCCAGTGCCTGGGATTTCTTAAGAGGTGTAAGTTCCTCCTCCAGCCATCGGCCCGTGCTGTTATTTATAAATCCTACATTCGGCCTCTTCTCGAATATAACTCCCTAGTTTGGGGCGGCGCCCCAATAACCACCTTAGCATGGTTAGATAAGGTGCAAAAAAGGGCACTCAAGTTAATTGATGACGACACCGCCTGCTCCACCATCGACCCCTTGAGCCACCGTAGGAATGTAGCAGCACTGACAAAGTTTTATCGCTACTATCATAGCGACTGTTCCTCCGAGTTAAACGCTCTCCTGCCTCCACGGCAATCTTATACCCGCAACACCAGATTAGCCCACTCGTCTCATTCCCTCCACCTGCAACTCCCCCTTTCACGCACTCAACAGGATATGAATTCGTTTGTTAATAGAACAACTCGACTGTGGAATAATCTCTCGCAGTCAGTATTTCCGAGCTCCTACAACATCCAAGAGTTCAAACGCAGGGTTCATCACCACCTTCTTCAATACCCCCCCGTACCTTTTAACCCTTAAACCTATACCCCTCCCCATGCCCCCGTACTAAGCTTACTGCTAGACATTGCACCATGACGTGACAAATGACATGACGGACTAGTAGTACAAAGGGTGACTCCTGAGCTTAGCACTGCCACATAAAAAAAAAAAATATATACAATGCAAATTTACAACGAAGAGTGAACGCTCCGCTTGCAATCTATTGTAAATACATCGAAGAAGAAGACAATTTTTTCGTTTTGGCAGGTAGTCAAGATGCCGCGGAAAAGTCCAAAAGAAATTTTACTTGACGAAGTAATGGAAATTGCAGTGACGGAAATTAACGAGATTGACGATTCGGGTAATTTTTATTATTTCAAGTTTCACCAATAAAATATGAAAATTTTCTAAGATCTCGAATCTGAAATTGATGACCTTCAATTTACTATATCCTGATCCATTTTGAACACCTGTCAAATATATTAATACAACGATACAATACGTAATACAACACTTTTTAGTGTAGTAAAATTACAACGCTCTTGTAAATATTTTTATATGAGTAAGCCTTGTATTATTTTACAAAGGTGTAACCAAATACACTCAATACAACGATACAAGACTGAATACAACAAAGCGTGAATACCCCTATTTATTTCCTTCCCTAAAAATTCCTCAAAAAAATAGATTTTTTGAAGCCTCTAAAGCAGGCTCCCCCCTTAATGCACTCGCCATTTCTTTATATGTAAATATGCGAATTTGTTGTAGTTCGTCGTAGTTGTTGTCTTTCCCAAGATAACTTAGCAGTTGTTCTGCCCTTGTGGATCTAACAGATATTTTTTCTTTGGCGGTCTTGCATGACTCATTTTAATTTCAGCGACAAATTTCAAAATATCATGTCTACCTGTCTGTTGATAACAAATTTTGGTAGACTGTTGTAAACTTTCATTGATAGATGGCACTCATGCCAGTTAATTATCGTGGTTAACCCCGTTAACCATAAAAATTTTGCTTGGTTTGTGATTTTTGCTTGGTTTGAATATATGTACGGCAAACCACGCACAAACCATCTAAATTATTGTGGTTAACGCTTGAAACCATCTCAATAGTGGTAACCAAGTCGGTGTGTACATGCTATTATAGTTCTTCAAAAAACCTACAAAATGGTTTTTTATTGAACTTGATATCTCAAAAACTAAGCGAGTTATGGTAAAAATACCAATTTTTACAGTTATCAAGACACGTGTAATTTAAAAGATTTCTTCATCTTTTCACACATTGTGAGACACACACGCATGCGCACACACAAAAATGATTTTTTGCAGCTGCAAAAATGGTTGTGGTTCAACCTGTGGTTGGCGTAGTAATGAGCAAAAATGTTCTTGTTCTTGCAGTGTTGTCTTGCTCTTGCACATTTTGCAAGGCCAAGAACAAGACTTAGTTATGCTTGCAAGAACAAGAACAAGCAGACTGAACAAGACTAGATTAATCTTGTCTTGTTCTTGCGTTTGCTCATCACTAGTTTGGCGAAGAATAAGACTCTTCTGCAATTAAACTTGTTTAAGCAGCGGAGGCAATTGCCCGAATAGTGCCTCAAATATAGATCAAGAAGAAAACGAGAAGGAAGGATAAGGCAGACTTAGAAAGGAGTGAAAATGAAGAAGAAAATGATTTTTAATTGTGCTTTTTGATTTTCTAAAGTAAGATCCATAACATATAAAATTTTTATTTTTCCTATTTTTTAAATCAAATTTTAATCAGTAAAGGTTGTTTTTATAGGGTTTGTTTTTATATGGGTTGTTTTCATAAGGGTTGCTACTAATAATTCATGATGCAATTATAATTTCTATCGATTAAACGCTTTAATTTACAATTCTACAACTATTTGCGAATAGGGGTAGTTTACACCCTCACGAAATAAAAAGCAACCCCCGGCATATTGACAACGCGCGACTATCCCCACCATTACTTAGCGACGAGAACGGGACGGGACATTTTGCGCTAATGACTTCCTATACTCATCGATTTATAAGACGTTGTCACGTCAAAAACACGCGATATCTAGCGGGAGCAAAGACCATCAGAGGAGAGGACAAAAGTAGTAATTAAGTTTCCTCTTTAATATACCAAATGATAGGAAAACTTTACAAAGGTTGCTGGGGCTAACGCCTTACTTCAGAAGATTTATTGCAGACTAAAAGCATTAAAAGAAATATTGGTAAAAGCCCCAAAGTTGAAGCTATTTGAATCACAGGCGCATACCTGTGGGCCTCGGTAGTCTCGGTAGGCACGTAGATGCGATGAACAGAATTGCAATACCAATTGTCGATGTGTTAACTTATCTAATTAAACAAGCACAGCAAGAAGGCCAATATTTAAGAGCTATAAGAAAGATATTAAAGACTTCCGCTCATAAAGATTTTTAGCTTAAACACGACTTTTTATTTAAGAATTCAGGAGAAGAGTAAATTCCCACATCAATAGAAGAGGAGATCATTAAATCTGCACACAGGCAGGACATTTTTTCAGCTGCTAAGATCGAAAGTCTTAATCAAGAAAACCTACTTTATTCCTAAAGATTCCATTCATCCAATGGCGCTACAGCCCAAATCCAACCTTGGCTTGACTTGAAAGGATCTAAGAAAAGATACAACTAAAGTACAATAGTGGAATCGTTTTCTAAATTTGTTTGGTTGTACCCCACCTCAGGCTTGGAGGTTTTCGACTGATTGATTAAGCTGACATCAATTTTTGGTAACCCAAGAACGATAAATACCGGATCGATGAACAAGATGTTACAGCCAAACTGTTTCAAAATAAAAGAAGGCATTCCACATTCAATATACGCTACTGGCCTCCCGAAAGGAAGGTAGAGAGGATAAATCGTATCCTAACACCGATTCACCAAATTATTAATCGCAGAGCCAAACGCATGATACAAGCACATTGATCAAGTTTAACCAATGATAAATAATACCCCAACAAGAAGTACGCCCTACATATTTTAACTGGCATGGAAATGAAGGTAGCAGTATTACCAGACTTTCAAGCCTTTATTAGCGACGATAACGCGACGACGGAACATGCAGGAAATGGTACGAGGAGAAGCCAAACAAAATATTACTGACCTTTAGGAGAAGCGTAAAGCTGCAAGTGTCTATAAGGAGGATGCCTTGGTCAAGGGAAAACAATTTAGCTCAGGGTTGAAATTAAAATCTAAGTTTTTGGAACCTTACCGTGTAGTGAAACGGCAGAATCACGACCGTAATGAATTGGAAAATTGTCGCCAATTTGTGGTGGCGGCCATATTAGATTTAAAATGATGTCACACAGCTTACTTGTATTCTACCTGCCCCACTCCTTCATTTGATACCCATGTGGTGGGCTCGATGAACACAGTTGCCAGAATTGTGTGATAAGTTGAACTCAGTTTGAACCCGTGTTCAACTACATGTAGACGCGCGTCGAGTTCAGTTACCGTCGACTGAGCTCGATTCAGCTAGCTCTGCTACCTGGGTTGAGTTGAAATTATGCATACAGACGTCAGTTCAGTAGTTAGAAGTCGTCCATAAATTACGTGAGGTGATTTTTGCGATTTAAGCACGACAAAAATCGCATTTAGCAAGAACTCACGCCGTATCCACTCGTAACGGAGAGCAAGCTGCGAGCTATGCGTTAAACCGTCCACACTCGCGTTAGACTGAGTCAAGCTTAGTCGTGTCGGTCGACCTGGTCTGACAGGCTACTGCCTACCGGCGGCTTGTAAGTGAATGAGGTCTTTAGTGGAGAAACATGTTTTACCTAATTTAACCCAATTTTCTTGCCATATTTTCCGAGATCCCCTCTCTCCCCACGTGAGATTTGGTGAGATTCGGCTCGATCCCCTCCCCCCCTAAACGCCTCACGTAATTTATGGACGAAGTAGTTGAATTTAGTTGACAGCAGCATCTTTGTGTTTTGTTTGTGATTTAGCGTGTAGTGCTTTTTAACCGACTTCAAAAAACGAGGAGGTTACTCAATTCGACGTGTAGGTATTTTGTGGTCCTGTTCACGCGTAACTTTGTAACCCAATAACTTTTTTGCTTTTTTTCGTTCATTTGAAGGGGGAGCTTCCCACGGTGGTCCCGTTAAATTTTTTCTATATTCTGATAACGGAGTTCGAAGTTAGGCATAAAAAACTGTTAAAATTCGTTCAACCTAAACATTTCATAGGCACCGAACAAATTACTTTATTGTTGTAAATCTGGCAGCAGGCCAATGGGGGAGTGGGTAGAGCGTCGGATCCTCGATTCAGCGTAGTGTGGCGCTTTCAGGTTCGATCCCTGGTCGGGGCAGGCCGGTTGTTTTCTTTTTCTCTTTTTCTTCTTTCTGAAATGATTTATTAACATATTGGTCAGCGGCTGATAGTACTTGACATAGCGCAAAGGGCTAGAGAGAAGTATTCTTGTCTGTGGGATCTATGGGGTGCGAGTTCGATCCTTGGGCTCGCGGTGCTTTTTTTTTCTATATATCGACAAAATAATTATTTTTTAATTTCCTTCGGGGAATTTTGTTCCATATTAAACAAGTTTTCGGCGTGAATACGTCTGTAAATTTGCTTCCAGAACAAAAGCCGATGAGAACGAAATTATGGCGAAATTTGCAGCTCAAAAAACTATTGTTTATATGGAATAAAGAAATATACCATGGCGTGGATGAAGAATCAAAGAATTTTATTGTTTACATTTAATTTCCCTGATATCAATGGCAACTTAACTTTTTATATGCCTTATATTATCTTGATCTGTATGCGTGTGTAGTGTAAACAAATCTTGCAACTTGATTTTGACCCAGTTCCATATAACCGATCAACTGCAAATTTTGCACATACGTATAGTTCGCATTACAATACAATCTGCAATCAAATTTTGCAATTGCGCTCCCCGACCCCAGACATGGGTATGAAATGAAAAGGTGTGACAAGTATAATACAGGCCGTGTTTTTTTAATGAACTGGCTAGTTCTTCGCCATACAAATTTGAAAACCCAAGTTTTATCAGGGTCTATCTGGGTCTCTATCGGGGTTACTGGGAAATTTCAAAATTTCCCTGCTTTCCAGAACGCGGCCAACTTCAAGCAGGCGGAGAAATGTCATTCAAAATTTGTAAATAAGTGAGTTTGAAAGGCAGAAATTTGTAAGTATTAGGATGACTAGTTTTATAAAAATTAATTTAATATATTTTACAGAAAGGGAAGAACTAAAGGAGCTTATTAAGCAATATAATAAGCTCTTAATTAAATCAAACCGCCCAGGCATACTGGATCCTGCTCTTTTACGGCCTAGCAGACTTGACAGGATATTGAAATTGTCTGCTTATTCCTTTTATATGTTTTTAAATTAATAAAAAAAGCTTACTACAACCTAGAATTTTTTTCTTAAACTAAACACGAACAAACGTCTGGAATATATGCATATTTTAATTTATATGTCCAAGCTCTCGTTCGGTAGGTACAATACAACTGGCAAAGATTTTCAGATAATTTCATGCACTTTTAAGGCTACCTTTGAAATTCCATATTTAAATTATTTTATCACCTCGAGTCTGGTGTTATAATAATTAATGGATTCTACAGGTAAAAGAGTAATTCGTGAAACATATTCTCTAAGCGCCAGACAAAATCCTTCAATATCCTCATGAGTATCTGGATATTTACAAAGCCAAACTTTGTATTGAAAGCCATTAATGTCGACAGTTGACGTTTCAGCTATACTCTGAAGATAGATTCAGTTGAAATTGCACAAAATTTCCCTTGTCGTTTTTTTAATGAACTCAAAACCCAGTTCATTAAAAAAACACGGCCACACTTCGCTATCTGGCGTCATTCAAAACCCAAAATGCGGCCGACATTTTACTATTTGACAAAATATAACAAAATTTTTAAGTTTTTCTTGTCGCTCACGCATGCGTGTACTTTTGCTAGCAGATTAACTACTGCAGAAATGGGCCTAAATATAAGCGGAACAGAAGAAACAGCTTTTTTGAAAAGAGAGGCGTGCGGAGGTGGAAAAAGTAGAGAGTTTCATGTTTCCGTGGAAGCTTTTATAGTTGATCTCCTAGCAGCACAACGGTGATCTAAAAACACTCTTCGATGAGAAAGAGTGAAACTGTACGAGTATTATCCTTTGAATTAAAAAGCTACTTTACCGCCTTTCTGAAAAGAAATTAGGCATAAAATAGTATTAAAATTTGCAAGCCTTGAACCTTTCATTGGCAGCGACAAATTGTTTTAATGTCACGGAATTGATACGATACAGGGTAAGTACTTTAACCAACGAGTGCGGAAAATTGGGAGCGATGCACAGGAGAGTTTATTTGGAGCACTCTCCCTTTACTGGATTTTTCATAAATTTTATACAACGAAAAAACCGGAAATTATCCTAGTGGCAATAAGATGTGACATTAGCATAACCAATAGCCCAGTTCTCTTTCGATGCGAAGGACAAGCAGCTTTTGAAAGTGGTTAGAATTCAGTTGGGGGACTGCTTTGGGGAATCAACTCTCGGGCTTGAAAAAAAGGCAAACAAAATTTTTTTTTTCTTTTTTAAAAAGGTTTTTTAAAATGCTCCTAGAACGCTTTTGAGGAGCGTAAAAACGTATGATCCCTGCAATGACAAGCAATGTTAAAAAATGAATGGACTAAAAAGCACGAAATAAAAAGAAATTTTAAAAACCGACTTCAAAAAAAAAACCGCACAAACTGCACAAAAAAGGATGAAATAATTGTTTGTGATTCTTAACAACATCAATCCAATCAGAATGGATCTAGAAAGAAGAATCACTTTTGAAGACGGTGCCAGGTAGTAGTTGACTTTGATTGCACTAACTCTTGCTTCGGGAATTGTTTTCATTTCTTTGTTAGGCTTATGCCCTTAATACATCACCCACAGGTGTTAGCACCGTCTTCAAAAGTGATTCTTCTTTCTAGATCCATTCTGATTGGATTGATGTTGTTAAGAATCACAAACAATTATTTCATCCTTTTTTGTGCATTTGTGCGTTTTTTTTTTCTGAAGTCGGTTTTTAAAAATTTTTTTATTTTCAACTCAACCTCAGCTCAACTATTCAGCTCATCATGTGTACATACTAGTTATATCACGCGAACTAACGAATGTGTGCAAATTTTGAAGTTGATCGGTTATATTTTTTACTTTTTATTCTATATATATTGAATTTGGAATGACGTCACACAGCTAATTGTAATTTAACTATCCTATCCTTTCATTTGATACCCATGCCAGCTGGCCGCGGAGCACAATTGCAAAAATCGGCCTCCATTTTGGAACGAACAACTTGATTTTTTTTTACAAAATGGTCAGATTGCATTGCCATCAAAACCAAAGGTGTCCGCAAAATTTCAGCTCAATCGGACTCGGGAAGTGGATAAAATTTAACTTCCAAGATTTTATTACATAGTTACAAATGAAGCTAATAAAAGCGTATTAAAAATAAGCTTCCAGTTTATTTATTTATTTATTTTATTATATTAACAGGAAAGTACACAAGATTTACATCTTTTAGAGTACATATAAAAAAGAAAGAAAAAAAAAATATAACTACATAATATATAGACTATCCTAACTTTAATAAACTATGAGAGGGACGGGACGAGAAAGAAAGAAAAATGCAGGAGTAAGGACCAAGAAAGGAAAAGAGCAGAAGATAGAAAAAGACAGAAAATACTAAAGAGAAGTAGAGGGAGATAGAAAGAGAGATGCTTGCTTTCTGAAAGTCTTGGCTGTGCCTATTCTTTGAATATTGATTGCTAGGAAGGTTGTTCCAAAGTCTAATCGAATGCACAAAGAAGGAACGGCTACCCATTAGGGAATAATGTACAGGAATACGAAATTTAATCGAACGCATGGATTGCAGAGGAAGGAGAAATTCTGAGAGGTAAGAGGGACATTTCGTGTGGAGAACTTTATGCACTAGGACCAATGCAGCGACATTAACAAAACAGAAGAGGTCGCAGCCAAGTAGGGAGTTTCGTACACCAGACACATGATCTGATCTGCCCAAGTGAAAAATGAACCTTAAACAATCATTAAATGCGACTGATAGACGTTGACGACAAGATGCATCAAGGGATATATATACAAGGGAGCCATAGAGGAAGTGTGGAACAATAAGAGCTTTAACAAGCTTGAGCCGAATAGACGATGATAAAAGGCTACCATAAAGCCTAAGTCTCCGTAACGTACCATAGATTTTGGAAAGCATGAGTGAGATATGGTTGCAGCAGGATAGTTTAGAATTAATGGCAATACCAAGATTATTAACACAGTCAACAACGGGAAGAGAAACATTATTAAGTGATATGGTTGGAATATTGTCTAGAGAAAGAGAGCGACGACTAAGAATGAGTACTTGGGATTTATTAGAATTAAGTTTAAGGAAATTGGAAGAGCTCCATTCATTTATCAGGCATAAGACAATATTGAGATCAGAAATACAGGATTCAATCCGATTGGGAGGACTTGAAGTATATAACTGTAGATCATCAGCATATAAATGAAAGGAGCATGCATGGATAATAGCAGGGAGATCATTAACATACAACGAAAAAGGGAGAGGGCCAAGGATAGAACCTTGTGGAACACCCAAGGGTACAGGTAGGAAGGATGATACAATAGAATTATGCCACACACATTGGTGTCTATTAGAGAGAAGAGAAGAAAAAAGACGAGTTGCAGAAGAGGAAAAGCTATAGAGCTGGCTAAGCTTGGAAATTAGAAGCGAGTGAACCACAGAATCAAACGCCTTAGAAAAATCAAGAAGAACTAATATCGCAATGTCACCTCGGTCAAGCATAGAACGCAGATCAGTAGTTACCTTTAGTACAGCTGTCTCACAGCTGTGAAGTTTACGGAAGCCAGATTGGAATTTAGAGAGGAAATTATTAGAATCAAGATAACCAACAACTTGAATAAAGATGACTTTCTCCAAAGCTTTGGCTAGGAAAGGTAGAATACTTATAGGGCGAAAATCGGATATGTCAGAGGGAGGGAGGATTTTTTAGGTAATGGAATTACTATGGCTTTTTTCCATAGCAAGGGAACTTGGGAAATTGTAAGGCAGTAATTAAAAATGTGTGTTATAGTTTCCACAATTAGGGGGGAGAGAAGCTTGATAAAGCGAGGAGAAATTCCATCAAATCCAACGCTGTTGGAGGAGATGGACAGCAATATTTTAAGGACTTCGGATGAGTTCACACATCGGAAGCTAAAGCCATCAGAACTAAGAGAATCAAAAGAGACAGAATTAGAAGAGGTGGAAGAGATAGGATCAGGAGGACGTTGGATGAAAGATGCATTAAGACGATTTACATCAGTATTGAAGGGGATAGGCACCGAAGCATGAATAGGTACCCAAAGAACGAAGATTATGCCACAGTTGTTTAGATTTTAAAGCAGGATCAAGTTTGCGGGAGTAATACTCGCGTTTAGCGGAGATAACCTTACTAGTGATGAGATTACGAAGCTTTTTGTATTCGCTTAGGTAGCCAGGGATCTTAGTGCTGCGATAACGTCTGTACATGGACTCGCGCTGCATTATCAAGTCGCGCAGTTCACGCGAAAACCAAGGACAAGGAGAAGACCGATTGCATCTTCTAGTAACCAAGGGAACACACCGATCATAGAGAGATCGAATAAAAGAGATCAGGAGATCGACTTTAGTGTCAACACAGGTAGTGTTATATATATATATATATATATATATATATATATATATATATATATATATATATATATATATATATATATATATGTGCCCATAATTATGAAAGTGGTCTAAGTCAAAATTTAAAAAAAATGAGTTTATCAGTTATTTCATACCACATTAGTTTAAACTAAATGTATTCAATGTAATTTTTACGAAATTGTCAAAAATGAACCATTAGATAGTGCTTGTAATTTCAACATTATATGGAATTCATTCAGTGTGTCAAATGCAATTCATTAAATATCTTCAAACAAGAAATATATGACTTAGACCACTTTCATAATTATGGGCACATATATATATATATATATATATATATATATATATATATATATATATATATATATATATATATATCGCCCCAAGGCACAGAAGAGGCTAGTTCCGAGAGCCGATTGATATTGATGTTCTTATAATCGCGATAATAAAATGACGAATGCATGGAAGACTGGCGAAAGGTAAAACGAATGGAGAGAAACAGAATATCATGATCGAGGAAGCTAGGGGGAGAAATTTGGTTGTGTTTTAACACTGAATCAATAGAGGTAGTAGATAGAACATTAAGTAGGGGAGGATTACAGCAATTCATAAAAGTAGGAAGACGATTAAGAATATGTAAGTCCAAAGATGCGAGAAAAAATCTAAGCGAGTTTGCACGTGAATTGTCCCTAAGCAAATTAACATTAAAGTCCCCAGCAACCATTATATTTTCATAATGAACAGAGAAGCGTGAAACAAAGTTGTGGAACTCAACAGCAACATTGGGATTAAATATATTAGGGGACAGTATACATTGACGACAACTCATTTATCATATTTAGATTTTATCTCAACAGCAATGAACCCAAATTGAGAGCCACTCGATTTACCAACAACTCTAGATAGAAGCATAGAGGATACATATATGGCAACCCCACCACCAGTACGACCAACACGATCATTGCGATGCAGCGAAAAGCCAGATAGGGAAACAAAAGAGGAAGGGACTTCAGGTTTAAGCCAAGCCTCACATACTAGCAGAACATGTATTAGTACGGTCGCACATATACCTAAGCTCGTCCATTTTGTTTTTTAAGCTCCTCGCATTCATAGTGCATATATTCAGTCCTGAAGTGGAGGAACAGAGAATATTGACTAGCATTCCCACATTGCACACCCGATTAGAAGAACGGTAAAATAAGCTTAATTCCCAAATTTCATAAAAATCAGTGATGTCCGAAAGAATTCGGAGGTAATACCTTATTTTACCGCTATCCACTGGACTAATATTAATTTTCTATTTTTTAGATTTTGATCATAATCACGCATTTATTACGAAACTGATTATTTGAAAAGCGTGCTCCTCGCCGAAGGCAAAAATGTATCTATCTTCTCAAATATTAAATAATTTTTCAAACAAAAACCCTCATGAACGTGACAATATTATATGTATGTAAAAACCTGCTCCATGCTCGAGTGAAACAGTTCCAGTGAATTGGCACGAATAATGACGAACACTTGAACTTAATAATAGAACTTGTTAATTATCATCAAAACTACCAGATCCATATCAATACGCATTAATTGCAGGCTCTCGACAGAGTATACAAAACAGAATTGTAATGAATGAATTTCACCTTATATACATTTTCTGAATCTGATGTCAATCACCTGTAATCAATAGGTACATTTACGCACCTATTAACGACCTACGAACCGATAATTTACATTCGATACAGTTTTCGAAGGCAATCAATCAAATTTCCACAACAATTTTGTGCACGAAGAACGGCGGCGTTCTCTGCTTGATGAATTTAATCGAAGAAGAATTGAACAGCCGCCAGCACACTTAGAAAATCGATAAAACATAGCAGAAATGATTCATTCTTTTCTATATGCCGCCACACATATTGAAGCGTAATCTTAAAAGGTTCGAAAGGTCAAAGGTAGTCATAAATATTTTGTAACCGAATAGATAATGGCCGCCGCAAACTTTTCAACTTTCCCCACGAGGGGGCCTTGAGAAGTTTCTATTCTTTCTTTCGACGCTAGAATGTTGCATGTTCTTGGGGATCCTTAGTCCTTACTTTACTTAAACAAATGACTACTTATCAACGTGGTTATGGCAAATTGAACTTTAGGTAACTTTAAAAGCTTCTTACGTAAACCCGTGTACACAGCCCGCCGCCATACAAAGGCAGCAGGACGGTCCCATGGCGAAAAAAGAATATTCAAGTTTATTTTTATAGGTTAGGTTGTACGAAGTTTGTTGAATGTCGCGAATATAAATCAATCATCGTTAACATTTTTCATCGGTAAACATTTTTCTAGACATTAAAATTTATGAAATATTTAAACTTTTTTACCGATGTTAGAAAATTGATGGCTTTAGAAAATAGTGGTGTAGCAGGGGGACGATCATTACGCAACAGTGGTGCTAATTTATTAGCAGTTAAATGTGTCAAGCACAATTTAATATTGATTAATTGCTTGGAAATATGCACTTTTGGGGAGCTGTATTGTTCACAGTCACAGATGAGACCACATTTAACGCCTTAGGAACAGATCAAAAGAAAAAATAATAAAGCCCATTTCGAAGATATGTAGGTTCAAAGTATGAGCAAGATGCTACAGTTTTTTCACATTAAATTCACCCATTTGCAAATCAAATTAATCCTTTTGCCAATTAAATACACCTTTTTACAAATAGAATTCACCTTTTTGCAAATGAAATTCACCCTTTTGAAAATCAAATTCACCCCTTTGAAAATTAAGTACTTCTATAATAATTTTAGTAAATCCAGATTCGGTCAAGCTCGACACACCATAATCTATTACTATTCATTCGTTGGCGAGAAAAGACAACTCTACTTTTTCTACCACCACATTGTCCAATGCTGAAGACCATCGAGGAAGTCTTTCCCAAAACAAGTTTAGGGCAAAAAATTAGTATTTTAGCGGATCCTTTAAATTGGTAATGGCAATTGTACACACATTAACATTTCGCGATTTTGAGATTCCCTATCGTTTTGGCGCACGCCATACTATTGGCTTAGGGGCGCAGTGAGGTGCATCGGGTTCTAGCTAGTAATATATAATGTAAAAATACTTAATTTTCAAGCGGGTGAATTTGATTTGCAAAAAGGTGAATTTAATGGCAAGAAGTTAGACCAAGGCAGACAAAGGCATTTTTGGACGAGTCGGTCTCGGTCAATACTGAAGAAACCACGATGAGAGTAACCGGAGTAAGAGGCTTAAGGCTGAACATTGGATACGTTTTCGTACGAATTTGTTTCGTGCGAACACGCACGAACAATCCCGATATTCCGAGTATTATGATACCTCGTACACTAGGTTCGAGCTAGTCGTACCTGTATGTGCGCATACTTCCGACGACCGAAATCAAACTCAACTTGCTCGGATGCGGGCGCAAAAATTACAATATGGAAATTGAAAAATTTATTAATTTGGTATTTATGGGATGAAACATGACCATCAGTGCAAGGCCCGATGATTAGAATATATTCAAAGGTTTCTTAATTAATGCTTAGAGAACCATGAAATAGCCCGGAATCAGCGAAGAACTACCTAGCAGATTATTCATTACGACAGGCAGTACCGGTTTTGGGGAGGTCGAACACGGCGAGCGCCCAAAACTTAACGCATACGCAATGTGCTTTTGCTTACTCCCTCTGATGTTCTTTAATTTTAGGCACACTTACGAATATCTCCATGTAAACACAATGTAGTGTAGATCCAGATTATGGGTCGGAAAGAGTTTAACCCTCCGACTGGCAAAGTCGTAATTCACGACGCATTCACCGCGCGGCTGTACTGGCAAAGTCGTGAATAGCGACTCATTTAACATCCTTCTATTACTACCTTATTTGCCGACCAGTAATATCCTAAACTGCATCTTAATTTATATAGTTTTGTTCGCGAGATTCTAAGCTTTTATTTTATGTATGTTATTATATATACATATATTGTTTGTATTTGCCTGGCTGATAAATTCCAAAAGCCGCGTCACAATTTCTACCAGCCGGCTGTTGGGTCGTTGGTTAGTAAAGAGTAAAATACATGCCAGTTGGAGGGTTAAGGAATACCAGTGTAGATACCCTCTTGATCTCCAGTTTCTAGGAAAAAACAGCTCTTGCGAGCTTCCTAGGAACTTCCAGAGATCTCCTATCTTACTTGTAAGTTCTAGTGAGAGGGTTTGCGACCCTCTATTGTTTTCTATTTCCTTCATTCGGGTTTTAAGAAAAAGAGGACTATGGAGCGTCCATTATATCGCTCACTTAATCTCAAATGTAGAAGGGTCGAGGAAGGGTAGACCAGGGTTCATGGTGTTAAAACCATGCACCTTTGCTGGTGCTCTGAAAAAGTCGAGCATCACAGTATGAGCTGAACGAAACGCGTTACTACAGGACTGGCTCTCCGAAAGAGCTAAATTCTTTCTAAAAAGAGCATCGAAATAAGGTCGCTAAGCATATGATTTCAAAAATTTCTACGGACCCTTCTTAATGAAACGCGTCATTACTGGCAGTGGCAATGAACATAGCTGTACGAGTACGACATGCAAACAAATCAAAAAGTCTTCGGAATGGTGCTTCGCAAACGAGCTGAAACCGGCCGTGTTTTTTTAATGAACTGGCTGGTTCTTCGCCATACAAAATCGAAAACCCAGGTTCTATCGAGGTTACTGGGAAATTTTAAAATTTCCCTGCTTTCCAGAACGCCGCCAACTTCAAGCAGGCGGAGAAATGTCATATTTGAATTATAATGGAAGCCAGAAACCATGCAATTATGTAAAACCGCTACTTTCGACTAGAAATGCGGAAATCAATGTCAAAATAGAAAGGATGTACTTAGGGAGTCATTAATTTCAAAAATATCTTATAAAATCGTAAATAAAAACAACTATACATTAAATAAAATTTTACTTCGTGGCTTAAAATTTAATAACAAAAATAAACTAAAAGAGTCTTCGATATAAGTATAAAAAATTATCAAACTTGCGGAAGATACTTTACTAGCAAGTGGTACCGCATTTTTGGCTATCTCCGAACTTGAGGAGGTTGGGTCGATACCCAACGGATAAGGCGCAAAATTACTACTAATAATGCGCCTGCACCTAATTGTCGCCCTGTAATTAGCATAAATTGCACAAGTTTCTAGAATAATAATGCATTTATTTCCTTCTTATACTTACGAATTTAAATCTATCAAATCTCAAATGCCGACGGCGACAGTTGACGTTTCAGCTATTTATGATAAATAACCTGAAGGTAGATTCAGTTGAGGATTTGCAAAATTTCCCTTGTCGTTTTTTTAATGAACTCAAAAATTCTCAAAACCCAGTTCATTAAAAAAACACGGCCACTATTATCTCCATCAAATACGTTCCAAAATCTAAAATAAAACACTACAATCTTTCAATGTAATTAATAATATCCTTCTTTTAACAACACAAAAAAGTAAACATACGATTTAAAAATTCATTTATTTAGAGGAGATAAATTATGAAAACAAATACTTTTTGGGAACTCCATGGTGCCCAATAACTGCCCGCAACCTCTTTTGCATAGAATGGACTAACTTTTTCGTCAACCTGGCTGGAATCCGCAACCAATCCATAGTTAGAACATTTCTGCGATCCTGATTATTGTGGATCGTATGTTTCCGAACTTGAGGATCTAAATGATCCCATAAGTTCTTTATGGTTTTAAGTCGGCGGCTGAGGTGGAGAATTAAGTTGGTTTCGAACTTTATACAGTAACCATTCCTTCACAATTTAAATGTGTGCTTTGGATCTCTTTGGATCTTTGTCTTGCTGAAAGCACCAATTCGTTTCTAAGCCCATTTTAATAGCAGATTGTTTAAAATTTTCCTTTACAGGAAGTAAACAAAGGTTGTGTTTGAAAAAACGTATTATACCTTCTTTCGCAAGTATTGTGCTCAGTTTCTACCAATGAACCAGTGCTGGGCAATAGCAGCTCTTGAGAGCCCCACAAGCTCCGTCGGAAGTTGCAGATCCCTCCAATCCTGCTTGTGAGTTCAACTGAGAGAGGTATAGAGTATACTGTGGCAAAGGGCAGAAACAATATTCATGTTCCTAAGAAAGGTTCTAACAACCTGCCTCTAATCAAATTCTGGTTCCCCTCCATGTTATCTTCACCAAACCTTTATCGACAGGAAAGTTCCCTAAGATATGGGAAAAATCCTATCTCACTTCAATCCACAAAAAATCTAATAAACACTCGGTAGAAAACTACAGGGCTATTGACATTTTCTCAACAATTACTCGAGAAACTTGTTTACGATAAGATTGCTCCTCTAATCGACTCTAATCTTAATGAACGGCAACATGTTTTCAGAAAGGAACGATCGACTACTACAAACCTTATTGCCTTAGATCGTGTCGATCAGGTTGTAGATCTATTCCTTGTTCTACGCAATAAATTAAATTTCAACTTGCTCTACGATAATATTGGTTCTAGAGGCAAAAGCTACTTAGCTTTATAGAGAGAAGAGGCCAAGAATTCAATAACGTTCGGACCCCAAAAATTCTTTTCTGTTCGCTTGTCTGCCCAATCCTGCAATATGCTTGCCCGATCTGGGACCCTATATTTCCGGTAAGTAGCGGTATGTTGGAATCAGTATAGAAGAAGTTTTGCCTCGGTGTCCTGAGAAACCTACACGACCCGCGTGATTTTTGCAGCTTAACTCCATCCACGGACACACCCTTCCCAAAAACCAAACCGACGACTGGCGAGCTTGTTCCTCTTGTGCATCGATAGTCTTTAAGTATAATAATCCAAAGAACGATTCTACATAGCGAAAACGATCAAGTGCACATGAATCACATTCAACAATACGTCTGGTGCAGATTCTTTTTCTCGGCCATTTAAATCTTTTGATTCAGTTTGGCCATCGCGAGCCCGTATGAGCTCCCAAGCGGCCAGTGTTCGCCCGCTGCCATCTCTTATTTTTACTCGGGTTATTGTATAATTTGTGCATAATAATATAAGTAATCTAAAGACATGTCTAAAAATTTAAGGGCGCATAAAAATATCTCTCACGGGGCGCCTAGATACCTAAAGCCGGCCCTGGGGGGGTATGTTTACTTAGTTATGCAACTTTATATAACTTCAATATTATTTTATCCATCAGAGCAAAATAGATCCGAGTAAAGCTTAAAGCAACTTTTTACTGTATTTTTCTTAACCCCCAAAAAATTGCTTACATTTAATAAAATTCTCAGCACATATTTACGTTAAAACACTTCGCTTGGCACCCTTACGGGTGGTGGAAGTTTTTATTCATGGGATTCCGTGCGTGTACACACACGCAGAATATTTTGATTTCGATTTTCGGTCCCATTACAATAACTTCTTCTCTCCATTAGGACGTCGAAAAATTAAAAATAACAATTTGTAAGATTGGGCGTTCGAGAAATTATTTCGGCTATAACTCTGCTTTTTCTTAAAATTGATAATTATTATTTTAGGGAAATATCCTGGAAAATAGCACTTTCAGGGAAAAATATAATTAAAGAAGCGATCCTTTTCAAATTTATTAGAGGTGTGTAAACGATATTCGTACACCTGATACGTTGAATGTATTACCCCGGTTGCTGAGTAAAATTCCTTAATAAAGCCTATAATATTTTCCAGGATGGTTCCCTGGAACGTGAACACCTTTCTTGGTATCATAAAATACGAGTCGAATTTCGGAGTCATTTTTATCTCCAACATGAATTTTATTAATTTTATGGGTGTAGAATAATGTCTCTGGAGAAAGTTTATTGAGCTACAGGGAGCCTATGTCGAGAAATAAAGTAAATTCTGTTGTTCTCAGCCTTTGGCTGCAATCACTTCAGTTCGCCACCATCATCATTGAAAATTTCTCTGCGGCAGTTCTCAGGGTCATGTTACTCAAATTATTTGGAATCATTGGTATCTTTTATCAACATGTTTCTGCTCGACACAAACATTTCAATAATGATCAATATTTTGAGTTAAGTCAGTGGCGGATTTAAAGGGGGGGGGGGGGAATGAGGAACATTCCCAAATGAGGGACATTCCCATTCCCACGAGCTCTATGAATTTGGATTATTTCAGTTCTGAAAAAAAATATCGTACAAAAAGATATTACAATGCTTTAGTAAGGTGGCAACGTCATCTATAGATAAGATAAAAAGAAGAGGACCTAGATGACTACCTTGCGGGACGCCAGAGGACGCTTCAATGTTTCTGGATTTGGCTCCACGAAATATAACTTGACTGGTTCTCTCGGCTAAGTACGATTGGAACCATAGCACAAGGGCATGCGGAGAACCTAATTTGTTAGTTTGAGAGCTATAATCGGGTGAGAGAGTTTGTCAAAGGCCTTACTGAAGTCAGTATAAACGCAATCGGTTTGGCAACCAGTGACGAAGCCCCAAACAGTGTGAGAAGAGAACTCAAGTAGATTAGGGGTAGTGGAACGAGCTGCAAGAAAACCGTATTGATTTGCTGAGATAAGTCCGATAGGACCGATTCAAGTAGTTTTGGTATACACGATAATTTTGCAATCGGTCGATAATTCGATATCTCGTTCTTGGATCCCTTTTTATGAACGGGGATTATAAAAGAGTTCTTCCATAAAGTTGGGAAGCATCCTGTATTAATGGATTTTTGGAATAAGTGCATCAGGAGACACAGAAGGGCCCCAGCACAGGATTTTGAAACCGCCGGGGAAACCGTCAGGGCCGGACGAAAAATTCTGCGGGAGTTCGTTAATATGTATGTTTTAAGATAGCCTCAATGATAATAGATAGAGATAAGTTATGAGCCACTTGAGATGCATTGATATTTGCCGAAAACTGTTTACGTCTGGTTGAAAGACAAGGAACGAGAAGGATTTTCGGAGGAACGATACCAACATTTCGCAAATCTCGGATGGATTCGTACTGCAGGAGTTCTCGTGTTGCATGGTGTTAGGGTAATTATCAATTTTTTTTCTTAGTATTTATGCCTCTTAGTATAGTTGAATCTCATCAAATAACCGATGACATGCGCTTTGGTGGAGCGGGGAAGGCCTAAAGAAGGCTATGACAGGAGGATTCAGGAATGTAAAGAGGGAAGAAGAAAGAAGGAAAGTTATGTCGGTGGGAAAGTGGAAAAAGCGAAGGACTGTGGGGCTGGCCGGGATTCGAACCCGGGACCTCTGGGATGGTAGCCAGACCCTTACTCCCTAGGCTACCGAAGCCCCCCTCCGAGTGACTCCATATAGAAGATATGTACTCGCAGGTTTGAAGCATGAGAAAAATCCCAATATACCTTGGTTTTAAGCCATTTACAATGTTTTTTTGTGGCCCGAGTAAAAATAGAAGATGATGTTACAGCTTTTAAGAGGTACATGGTAACCTTAGAATTTTTAACTAACGGAAGCACACACGGGCCCACAACGGCCAAACTTGTCCAAAAGAATAAAATTGCTGAGTACTGAGCTGTATACACGGGCATACGATGGTAAATTTGAGCCAAAAAAAGAATCTAAACCAATGTATTGTAGAGTATGGTTTGTAGGAGTTTTTCGTTAACAAACTTAAAATCTATCAATGCATAAGAAAACCAGGTTAGCCAGTCGTCGGTTTGTGAAGGCACCGCCCACTTTATTTTTGGTGCTTGTTTATATTTTAGTGGGATATGTTGTTATTTTAAGCGGTTCAAGAAGAAAAAACAAATCGAAAAAAATAAAACCTTTAATTGCAGTGCGTTGGTAGGTTAGGTTAGGTTAGATATGGCCCGTTGTGATCTCACTTTAAACCCAATGTTAAAGTGTCGTTTCTTCGCTAAACCACCTCGAGGACGTAATGAATCTTCTTAGTTGCGGGATCCCAAACTTCGGGATTTCCGCAAGCGTGCTCAGGAAGGGTTCACCAAAAGTGGTTAGTCTCCTTTTGCTTAGGGCTGGACAGTGACAGAGAAGGTGTACACTTTTCTCTTCGTCTATATTCTGACAGCTTCTGCAGAAATCGTAGGTTTCGAGACCTAAGTGGGACGTGTGCGTCCCTATCAGACAGTGTCCGGTCAGCACTCCCACTGTAACTGAGAGGTCTCGTCTACCGAGGCTCAGTAGTGAGGTGGTCCACCTGAGATCGTAAGAGGGCCAAGGTACATTTGTTAAGATCTCTCCAATGCTTTTCTGCTAGTTGCATTGTGTGGTGTTCGCATCGGAGTTTAAAGGTGGCCCAAGGCATACCAACCCTTCCTTTTCCAGGAAGGAAAGTGGCGGTCGTGCCTTTCCTAGCCAGCTGGTCAGCTTTACAGTTTCCTCTGATATTTCGGTGACCAGGCATCCATATAAGGAGGGTCCTGAACTGCTGAGCCATCTCGTTAAGAAATCTGCGGCATTCAGAGATAGTTCTGGAGTGCAAGAGCTCGGGGCCTTCAGAGCCGACTGACTATCTGAGAAGATGTAGACAGTTCGGTTCCTATCGCCTTGCTGGTTGATTTGCAAAACAGCCTCATGTATGGCTAAAACCTCCGCTTGGTATACACTGCAGTGGTCGGGTAGTCGGAAGGAGACTTCAATCCCAAATTCCGGCGATAAGACTCCGCCTCCCACTCGACCCTCGAGCTTAGAGCCATCAGTGAAGAAGTTTATGTCATCTTGAATACTATGTGGTATATTACTCCATTCATGACGTGACAGGATATAGACTTCGTAGTTCTTCGTAAAATTGGCCCCAGATGTGCAAAAATCTGTTTCTGTGAGAATATTGATAGAGTCTATCACCTCAAAGTGCCCTCCTCTAATTCCGGTACAAGATCCAGATTCTTTTATTCTGAGCGCTGCAATAGTCGCATTTTCCCTTGCCACAAGGTTCAACGGAGGGAGGTATAACATAATGTTTAGGGCATCTGTAGGTGTGGAGGAGTGCGTTCGTGATATTCGCATACGAAGATATGAGCACCAGATTTATGATGTTTTTCTCAACAAATATACCGCCGTCCCTACCGTACAGTCCGGCAAGCATCCTTCTGATGCCCAACACATGTCCTAGCAGTATGTTTCAAACACGGCCGGTGTTCGCCCGTTGTAAGGCCATCACCCCCCCCCCCCTCCGCAAGAATTGTTTGTGGATCCGCCCCTGGTTAAGTAAACATTGAAAATAATTTACGGTCGTATTTTCTTCATGCGAAAATAAAACTTAATTAAGATAAAATTCTAGCCGCAATTCTTCTAAAAATATATGAAATAAACAGAAACAATATAAAAAAATATCCGCAAATTGCTTTAATCTACGCCATTTGCATTTTTTCCATATCAACAGAATTTTACTACGGCTACGCGCTATTTAAAGCCATTTCTTCAACCACTCAATTACTGGCTTCTTGTTTTGAGAAGTTCGACTTCGATATAGTAGTGGATAAAAGGCCGAGGCAAAAATATCATAATAATAACAAAAAAGATATCAAAGCAAGAAAAAAAACAAGCAACACGATATCATGAACAGGAAATGGTCTTTCCTCGAGGTTTTTATTTTTAAGGGTGAAGCGATATCAGCTATAAACTAAACGTTTACTGTCTCCAGTAAAAGTGAATATATTGAAAAATATCACGCGAAAAATCCTATTTTTATAGATGGCTTCGAAATTGCGGGGGACGGGGAAATATTGATTGGGGATTTAAAGACATTCGAAGAATGCTCCATTTTCACTTTTTGTGTTGTTGCTATATTTTTCTGTTAAAACACAACAAAAAAATAAATAAAAGAAAATCAGTTTCGTGCTGCTTTTGTAATAAGCTGTGTGACAAGCAGCAGTCTTGTGAGTTTTGTAGTGATTATTAACAGAATAAGACAATTAAAATTAATATTAGTGACAAGATCATAAAGAATCATCGGAATCAGAAGACTTCATAAAGAAATCATGAAGAATCATTATAATCAGGAGGTTAAACAATAAAACTGCAACGGCAATACTAATATCTGTTGAGAAAAAGTGAGAAAACCCATGTTGGTACCGAAACGTTTGCTTGAAAATTTTTTTTTTTTTTTTGATAAAACAGCTTTATTACTTTCCATGATTTTTTCATACATTTTTGTGTTAATCTACTTCTAATCTCATAGGTTTCGAGCCTCTTCAATTTTCTTTTGCGTGTAGTCTCTATGCTTTGCTAGGTCGGTCTAGCTCAGAGGTTCTTAACCTTTTAGTGATGAGGGGCCATTTGCCTAAATTTTTGTCTTCCGATGGACCACCAACTATTTGGCGGTATTATAAATTATTATGAGGTAGTTTTCTAAATAAAACACGTTTGAAATTATTCGAAAGCAAGATTTCCGAAAATTTTATATTAATTATATTACAGTAATCCCTCCGTTTGCGCGGTTTGCAATTGCGCGATTTCGCAAATGCGCGTCCACGTTTTAATACCAAATTGCGCGGAAAACAAATCGTAGCTGCGCTTTTTTTGTAATTTTAGTTTTTAAGGAAAAAATCATGTTTTGAAATTAGGGGATTTACCATATTTCGTTATATTTACATAAATTAAATGTTTAGTAGCTAACGCAAATTATAGAAGTCGAAATGACTTAAATAATGCGTAGTTAGTAGATTACATGACTTATATAGGTTACAGCGGAATAACTCAACATAAAGGGTAGTTAGTAGGTTTTATGAAACAAGGGACTAAAAAAGTATGGGTAGTAACTTACCCCGTTTATGACTAAGTTGAAAAGTTGAGTCGAGGATGAGTTGAATTTTCGATCACCGCATATGATGTCTGGTTGAGTTCACTTTCGGTTAAAATAGAGTTAAACTGAAATCAAAACATAACCTCAAAGACGTAAAAATTTAGAACAAAACAATTTTTTATTCCTGTGCAAGCAAAAACCTCGAACACAAAATTAACGCCGAAGGCGGACTGCACGAATGGTAAACAAACAAAACAAATGTCGCTTCAACCCAATTACAACTCAACCCGCGAATATGAGACGAAATATCAACTTTACCCTGGTAGGAGAGATTAGTTGGGTTGAGTGAACCCAGTTTCAACTCGACCCCCGTTTATGACTGGGTTGAACCTAGGTTGAATTTGGGTTGAACCTAGTCATAAACGGAGTAAGTATACAGGGTGTATCAGTTAAAAGGTTGAAACGCCTGGCTGCGGATAGGTTTTGGATAGACTAACAAACAATGGATGGGGGGAATCATGGGGGCGTTTTGAAACTTTTTTGGTAGAGCTTTACATATTACCCTGTATTTTTGTAACCCTATTAGATATTTTCATAAATAAGGCAGCAATCTATGCAGAACACTCCCTAGCTTAAACTGTAAAAGTCAAGAGGTCAACCCACCAACGTCCAAAGTTATGAGTCATCAAAGTCAAAATTTTGTTGTTTTTTTTTTCACTAAAATTTCAACTTCAATCAACTTTTTCTCAAAAAAATACGTAATTAACCAATATTTTTTTTACAAAATTGGAAAGCTTAGATAAGTTCCTATGAATAATGTCCAACAACTATTATGTTACCACCTTTACTTTTGAAGTTATAAGCAATTTTAATGCGAAAATTGCCCTTATTTGGTGCTTATTTGGTACTTTTCGACAAAACTCAGGTGAAAAAGTACTAAAAAGGACGAAATAGAGCCAATTTCAACAGCAAGCTTTTGCCACACAGCTCATGTTCCTCCAAATGTTCACTTATTGCATTCATAACGTCTGCACCTTGCGACGTCGTTTCCAGTTTTTGAGAAAATAGTAACTCCTCTTCAAACGTTTCATCGTCCTTCAAATATAGTCCGGGGAAATTAGCATTTTAAATTAGAAAAATTTGAAAATGTTTGAAAATTGGTCCACAGCTTCCTTGTGACATTTCAAGAAAACAATTTCGGAATCCAAAAAAAACATGGCCGCCGAAGATATCGCGTTTTTCCCGAGTTTTCCATGTATAGGTCAGTTTCTCTAGACTAGATAATACAACCCTGTGCGAGGTCCCAAAATGTTGACAATGACAATGTATTTTGTAGGCAATATAGTTTGTTATAAGTAGATGAAAAAATATTTTGCCTACAAAATACAATTTTCACAAAAAAAAATTCAAGTGATTTTTCGGCCAAAATGTGATTTTGCAATCTTTTACCTTGAATAATTTCGAAAGGGCTAAGTTCTCGAAAAAATGGCAATAGGACTTTTTGTAGGCAATAACGTTTCGTATTGTCTGATCAAAAAAAAATTCGAAAATATCAGTTTTTGAGTGAAATTTTGGCCAAAAAGTGAATTTCGAAATCTTTGACCTTGAAAACTCGGGAAAAACTCTGTATCTCTGGCGGCCATGCTTTTTTCTTTTGGATTCCGAAATTGTTTCCTTAGAAAGTCACAAGGAAGCTGCGGACCAATTTTCACTTTGGAATTTTGTCTCCTTAAAATACCTAATTTCCCCGGACTACTAAGAACCCAAAGATATTCCTGTTTTGCGCCAAAAACGGAACCGTTTTCGCACTCTGCTATTTTAACCAGTTTTTTCTCCGAGGGTGTTATACATACATATGTACATATATAGTTCCAATTCATTTAACAAAATATTGATAGCAGATAATCTCTGCTGACCAGTGAACATTGCGTTTGCACCTTTTGCAGTTCATAAATTCATCTTTCAGCCGAAGGCTGGGACACAATTAGCGCTGGGGTAAGCCGTTTTGTAGCCGCACTCGTGAAAAACTTTTGCGTGGAAAGAGGTAGTAAACTTTGGGAGATTTTAAATTCAGTCCATTCAAGATTTAAGTACGGATCAAATCTTTTTTTTTGAGCTATCCCTAAATACTAGTGTTCAAATTCTTTTGGACGGTAGTGTATGTATTTTCATGAGTTTTAATACCATTTGGCTAATATTTCCTGGCAAAAGCCTATTTTTAACCCTAATCGTACCACGATGTCACTCCCAGTCACATTTGAAATTTGAATTTAAATTTTTTATTAGTTCATGCTACATTTCCAATTTTTTTTGGGTGTTTTATTTTAGTAATATTTTACGCTAAAAAAAATAAGTATTCGAAAATTTGGGGTTAATCATGATATCAAAATTAACCTTTTCACAAAATGGGCATTATTATACCACGATGTGACCCATAGTCACATAGTACATTAATACGTTCTGCTTCTTCTTTCAACGGCGCTACAGAGCGATTAAGATCGAACCCGAATGGGAATGCCCTTAGCCACCTATAAACTAGCTGTGAGAAAAATCAGCTTAGCTCGAGCTGGGCTGAGATGGACCACAGCAACTGTTTGTCGCACTCTCCATTCAATGTGGCCAACTTTGGACGCAAAGCGCTCAAAATCTCTTGTTCAGTTGAACAAAAAGGAGATAAGCCATGTGGTAAAGGTGCTGACTGGTCACTGTCCCTTCGGCCCACACGCCGAAAGATTAGGACTTCCCCACAACGACTTATGCAGAAGTTGTGGTAATGAAGATGAGGAAGAAACTGTCTCTCATCTTCTCTGCACATGCCCCGCCCTAGCAAGGAAAAGAGGGACTTTCCTTGGCTCACCTTTCCTTGATGGATTGAGCGAGCTGCAAAATATTGACGTCACTAGACTCAATCGCTTTATCAAAAGCTCAAAATGGCTTGAAATGGCCTGAACTATGTCCCAACACTAGAATGGCATCACAATGGGCCCAACAGCGTGCCTAAGTGGGCTCCCTGGTGGGGGCAGCCATTTCAACCTAACCTAACCTATGTGCCCACAAAAAAAATTCAAGGTATCAAAGCGGTGTTGCAGTATATGCACAAAAAATATATGCACCGAACATTAGACACAGATATGGAGAAATTGCATCAACGAATAAAATACATGGACAAAAAAGTACATCCCATATACACATATGTAGTAAATATATTGTATAACAAACATAGAAAAATGAATTAATACGTGCTTTTTAACCTCTCTGAACTTGTCAGTTTTATTTAAAACGATTAAGTATTTCAAGATGAATTCAAAGAACCTTTTGTCAACTTCCGCCATAATGGACCATAGAGAAAGATAAATAAAATGTCGCCGATACACGACAAGCCATGTTGATCAGCTTGAATATGTTAAAAAAAGTTTCGGAAAATTGATTGTACGCTACCCCTAAAAACAACCCCCTAAAAGCAGAAAATTCCGTTTTTGGCTAATTTCTCTTAAACGACAAGTCCTATCATAAAATAGTGTTTACAGAGTTTGTAGATCATGCGATTATCTGCAAAAAATGATATTATACTTTTCCTCGAACGAATTACCGTTCACGAGATATCGTCGTTTTAAGGATTTAAAATACTCATTTCTCCTCATCAGACGTTCAATATCTCCATATTTTGAACCTACATATCTTCCAAATGGATTCAATTAAGCTCCTGTACTTCAAATAAAAGAATACACATTTATCTAAAAGAACCTAATTACGTTGCTCTACGATGATTAGTCTATGAGTTTAGATTTTTTTTCTTTTCTTTCCACCCTCTATATTAGTGGATAGTGGGGTAGCCCCTCTCTAGAACAATTTTTTCTCAAAATATATCCAGGAATCACCTGGAAATATTAGCCACGTAGTCCAACAGAGGATTTATTGAAGTCTGATGACTTATTCAAGTTACGAATTAGGGGATGAGTATTTGACATCTTTAAAACAGCGATATCTCATGAACGGCAACTCGTACGAGAAAATGTGTAATATCATTTTTTGTAGATAATCGCATGATCTACAAACTTTGTACACACTACTTTAAGATAGGACTTGCCGTTTAAAAGATATTAGCACAAAACGGAATTTTCAATTTTTAGGGGATTGTTTTTGGGGGTACCGTACAACCAATTTTCCGAAACTTTTTTTTTGACATATTCTACTCACTAAAAACTATTAAGATTAGTGAGTTAACATTTCATTAGAGGTCTGTATTCGAATTTTGGACGACTGGACTACAATTTAATAAATGTTATTCAATATACAGTTAAAGATCCTTAATTCAGGTGGCCATTACTTTGTTTAAATGCTGAATAATTATAAAACCATATCTGTTAACCGTAATAATTAACAACTGTTCGCTATTTTAAAGCTCCTTAAGGTTTTTAATAGCAAAATCATAATCTATACACTTATGCCCGATTCCACAGTGAAAGCTTAAACCTCGAAGTTGAGTTAAGCTTCCGCTTAAATGTTTTTGGTGTTCCACAGTGGAGGTTTTTCTCTTAAACTGAGCTCAAATATCGCGTTAGCTTAAGCTGCCAAATTTGAGCGCTTAACTCTAAGCCGTGAGGCTTATCGTCGAGAAATGTCAATTTTGTGTGAGAAGTGATTGTTTGGTTCCGGCTTGTTTAAATTAATTAATTTTTAAGTTGCGATTAATTAAGGACAATGGATGGTGATTTAGATGATATTATTGATGCTACTGATGAAGAATACTATTACATAGTTATTCGTGTATCAAGAGTAAGGATATTTTTCCATAAATGTGCAAACATTATGCGACCCCTCCCTCAAGATTATGGATATTGTTGCAAGATGGCCCGGTGCAAGCCATGATTCAACAATATTTAATAATTCACAAATCAGAGCGAGATTTGAACGTGGTGAATTTGGTAACAACGTCATCGTGGCAGATGGTGGTTACCAGTGCAGAACCTACGTAATGACTCCTCTGCGTCAATGTAATAGTGACGCCGAAGCGCTTTACAATGAGTCCCAGATTCGGACCAGGAATTGTGTGGAGAGATCGTACGGAGTGTGGAAGAGACTTTTTCCTATTTTAGCAACAGGACTACGTTTGAAGCTTCAGACGATCCAAAGTATAATCGTTGCCACAGCTATATTGCATAATGTTTGTTGCATGAATAAGGAACTAATTCTACCTCCTCTTGATGATAACATGGAAGCACAAATAAACTTAATGAATGCAACAGGCTGCTTGCCAATAGCTCATCATGACAATTATTCATCTAGACAAGTTTTGATTAATGATTATTTCAATAATCTTTTGTCTGAAAATAATGCAGACTATTTCGATAATGAAGATTGTTTATAGAAATTATAAATTGTCAATAATACATTTGAAAAATAAAAGTCAAAATTAACATTTGCAAATAAAATATTGTTTATTTATTATATTATTATTCTTGTCTAATTTTTATTATTATTATTATCCTTATCAAATTCCTTCTTTAATAATTTACATTTCAGTTCATTTTCTTCAAACATATTTTTCATACAGTGTCCTACAATAATCGCGCTTAATCTTTAAGCTCAGTTTTATTAAGCGGTATGCAAACATCATCTGTGAAACGGTCTTAATTTAAGCCGAAGCTTAAAACAATTTCTGAGGCTTAACAAAGCCACAGCTTAAGCTACGACTGTGGAATCGGGCATTATTGAAACCGATCTGATTAAAAGATTTAATAAAACTGTTTATGCCTAGTCTGTTGTAATGACAAGTTCCTCGAGTTTTTTCTTTATAGCAAATTAATGTGCCAATATTCACAAATATAAAACACCAAAAATCATTGATGTACATTAAGTTCGATAGCTATGCCAACGCCCATATAAAAATGCGCCATGTCCATTTGTTCTTATCATTTGAATTTATTTTTTTATCCTTACTAATATTATAAATGCGAAAGTAACTCTGTCTGTCTGTCTCTCTGTTACTCTTTCTTTTTCACCTTGGGGGAAAAAAAGGTTTGAAGGGGTTGAAATAGGGGATGAAAGTTCGTATTGAAGTCCAAACAAATTAAAAAATGTTAAAACCTTAATTGTCAGACAATGCACAGCCCAAACCGCTTGAGCTAAAGGGCTAAAATTGTAACAGTACATCCCTTTAATGACCTAAGAAGCGATTTTTCGAAATTCATCCCATAAGGGGGTAAATGGGGTTAACCCTGACATCAAATTGTACCGTCACATTAAGGCTGTGTTCCAAAATCTAACCCAGTATACAGGGCAGTGCTAATGACGTCATTAATTGATGCTATATTTTGCTTGTGCGAAATGATGTATCATACTGATAATCACAAAAATATTAGAGATTGGAGGCTGAACAGATTTAAGTTGTAACATTTTCATGTATGCTGATGTTAATTTCAGGGTAAACACTTGAATTTACTCTTTTCCCTGGACAGTATGCTGGACGATACTCCACTAAAAATAAAATTTAGAGTCATTGAAACTAAACTGGACAAAACAAATGTCACTCTAGTTACTATGAACTAATTTTGAATTTATTAGTTTTTATTCAAATTAATACGTTTTTCTTTTCATTCTAATCATAATTAAATAAATTACCCATAATCTGCCACCACCCATCGATTCGCGCGCTAATCATGCCATGTTGTCATCATGTTACTATGCTAATTTAACAACAAAATAAAATGTTATCCATTCTCATTCAACAGAAGAAATTCATTAAAATAATTATGAAACAAAATTCATTCAACTCTAATCTAAATTGCATTTTAAAAACTTGTATTCTACAAATATTAAAACGATTGCTCTCTTAGTATATGTACATAGTATATAATTAATAACAGCAACTAGAAAGAAATTATAACAACAATACCCGCCAAGAAGTATGTTGACATTTCCATGTAGTGTAGGTCCAGAGCGCATACTGTGTTGCCTATTGAAGCCACCTCCATGACCTAATGCACCACCATCCGACAGGGAATAGTATGAAGTTGTTGAAGTGCTATTACCACTTCTTGTGTAGGAACTAACTGCTGCGATAAGCGCCAGTTTTTTCATAGACATTACACCACAAGAATGTAACTATGCTTTTTTTTAAAACACTTGCTTGTGATTAAACACTGTTATTAAAAGAACTAAACTACTGCATTTTTAGCACTGCGAAACACTCGAGTGTTTTATATTGACACACATTTAAGCTGGATTGATTAAAGAGCGACCGGCTAATCAATACGAGAACGAATTTCGAAAGGTCTTTCGTCATTGAAGACCCAAAAATACTTATTGACAGATGAATTAGATCACTTTAATTTCTAAAAATACTTCGAAAAAGTAAGACACATGTCGCCGAGTCCTTTTTGTTATACCGTTAAAACGTTAAAATTTCGATAGGCACGTCATATTCCCGTTAAAATCCTCGCAACATATACGATGTTGAAATTCCGTTGAAGGAAGAAGGACCTCTTAAGGTTTTTCGTATAGAGGCGGTGCCGTGTTCCTTCTGCTACTGTGTAGTACTGTGTGCTACTGTTGTTGTTGTTGTTGTTGTTATTGTTGCTTTTGTGTTGTCGAAGCAACTTCACAACGCGATCCCCTTTGCTCAACTGATTGAAGGATCCTTTTAAGTTTACCGTTGTTCCTCGTCAAGCAAGTAAGTTTTTCCCTTTGCGTGACCAAACGTTTACATTTTTTGTGTAACATAGCAACATAACCTGCTCCACTCTACCTAGCACACCTAGGTGCCACCCCGCCCGCCCGCCACGAACGTCACAATCGTTGTCTGTTTATATGCAAAGCATTCTATACTAACCTTGTTCCACACGGCATACGGCAAACAAACCTTGACTTGAAAGCCATTCCCTGTTGTTAGTTCGATGCCAGCTATAAAACTGGCGGTGGTGGGAAATGGCGGAAAGTGCGAGCTGCGAATTCTCTCGGTCTCATTCCTAGTAAAGAAAATAGAACAACAAAAAAAATATATGGAAAAACTCCCCAAGTTTTCTTTTTTTGTTGTTGTTGTATGTTTCACACGTGTGTGTGTATATAGAGCATGGACAGCCCTTGTCTGGCCTCACCTGGGTTGTGTTGTGATAGGTTAACAGTCCCTTTAGTAGCTCGCAGACCAAGGGAAACAACTGTTGATTGTTTCTTCCATTTGTCTTAATTTCAGTGTGGATATAAATTCGATAAAACAAATCTGAGGGTGTTTATGGATGGATATTGAGAATCAATTAATGTGAACGTGATTGACCGATTTGCAGAACGTTTATCAGAAGATAATTGTCATCATTTCAAAAGTTGTGATTTATGTTGTCGTAATGGGATGACTTTCATAGATGAGATTTTGTAAGTTTTGATTACTTTAGATTTATTTCAATTTATTCATTTATGAAGTGTCAATTAATTGTTGTTCTAAGATATCTAAACTCATTTTTACCTTTACCTTAAAAATTCTTCTAAATCACGTTCCATATCGCCCTTTGGCTACTTCGTCATCATCATCAGCTCCAGCTCCAAACCTATTGTTGGCCTTGGCTTCCTATCGCGTTTGTGTCCATCATTGTCGATCTCTTGGCCTTCTTTTCCAGTTTTCTATTCTTAACATTAATCCGCCCGCATGACGAAAATTCCTATTTTACAGACAATCATCAGCCTCCAATCACCGAAAATTCGTCATTTATACATACATATATTTATTTATTTATTTATTTATTTTATACATAACCAATTAGTTCGAAACCAGCGACGTTTTTTGGTGACTCATTTTATCGTCGATCAAACTATGTAATTATCCTCAATGAAGTGTAGAAAGTCAGGAAAATCGACCACTTACAAGGTACAACCAGTTAGCGGGACAACCATTACTGGGAGCATCATACTCCGGGGAAATTAGCATTTTAAGGAGACAAAACTCCAAAATGGCTGAAAGTTGGTTCACAGCTTTCTTGAGACTTTTGACGTGACAACGTCTATTAAATCGGTTTAAGATAGGACGCGCGTGTGAAAATGTCCCGCACAATGTCCCGCACACAAAAAAAAATCATATCTCCGCCCCCATACATGTTAGGGGGGTGGTTAATGGCTCAAAATTTTCGTTAATTTATCCTCTACACGGGAAAAATACATTCATTCACCTTATTGACGTGACAACGTCTATTAAATCGGTTTAAGATAGGACGCGCGTGTGAAAATGTCCCGCACACAAAAAAAATTTGCTTCGAAATATATAATTTATTAATTGAGAAAATAATACAAAACGTAATAACAGACGTTGCCACGTTCAAATTAATAGACGTTGTCATGTTAAAATACGGACGTGATACTTCACATCCAAGACCATTAATTTTTTAAGAAAACAATTTCGCAATCAGAAAAAAACAAAATGGCCGCCGGAGATATCGCGTTTTTCTGTGTTTTCCTTGTAACTCTGGTCGTACAACTTCGTGCGAGGGCCCAAAATGTTGACAATGAAATTCTCTACAGCTTTAGTTCCTACAAAAATGTTGATCCTTTTCAAATTCAAAGTTATCAAAAAATCCCTTTTTGGCCAAAAATCACTCAAAAACTGTTTTTTTTTTTTTCGAAAATTTTAAATTATAATAATGTTTTCGAACCTCGAAAGGGTGAGCTTTCGAAAAAATAACATGAGGGCTTTTTTGTAGGCAATACCGTTTCGTATTCACTGATCAAACATTTTTTTTTTTTTTTTCGAAATAAACAGTTCTTCGAAAAATTTAAAAACCAAAAAACATTTTTAAAAAACTTCAATTTACTTGACTTAGCTTCAAAAAATTGCATTTTTTCTACGAAACATTATAAGTTCACCAAACCGCATACGCTCCCAAGACACCAACCGAAGCTTAAATCCAACACACAAACTAAAAGCCGGACCAACATAGCTATACTACTAACTGCCCGAAATCTTAACTTATTGCCAAGCTTTTTGTATAGTTTAAAATAGCTCGAATTGTAAATACATTCATCAAATATGTGAAATATAAATATTTCAACAAAAACTTAATTCATGCGCTTCCGCCTGCCCTGCAATGTCGGTGGACTTTTTCTTTTTGTGGGATTATTTAAAAAGCAAAATGTACGCCAGAAAGCCCCAGACCGTTGGCGAGCTCAAGGCAAACATTCGTGCCGAAATTATTGGCCGAGATGTTTGAAAAAGTAATGGAAAATGCGGCAAAAAGGGTATTTTGATATGGCCAATGAAGGAGGCTAGTTGATGTTTTTATATGTGAAAGACTAAAGGCCAAAAGCAAATCGTCCCAGTTAAAAAAAAAATAAACTCATACAACATCCAAGAGTTCAACCGCTAGGATAACTGCCTTCTCTAGTCTATCCTTAACCTCATATCCTTTTTATATTTTCAAGCTAAACTTGCTACTAGAAAAGCAATAGGGTTATACCTAGAAGTATCCTAGAATTACTCCAATAACTACTCCAAGTACTCCAAGAAGTACTATCAAGTAGAAGAATTCCAAGAAGTACTACCAAGTAGTAATTAAAAGTACTACCAAGTAGTAGAGGTGGATAACTATCGATAGTACTATCGGTTCTGTCGATGGTTTTCCACTACCGAGCACTATCGATGGTTTCTTTTTACTGTCGATAGCAAATTCGCATATGAGGCATTCTTTTACAAATCGGGGATGAATTGCCCCGGGCCCCAAGGCAGAGAGGGCCCCGAAAATAGATTGCAACCCAAAAAGTTAAAACCCCTATATCCTTGCTTTCTGAACGTTTAGAAGCTAGGATCTGAAACACAAGTATGTAGCGCTCTAATATAAAATGAACGAGCTTGTAGTATGTAATAGGTTTTTTGGAATTTCAAATTCCTTAAAGGGGCCCCAAAGGAGGTCCAAGAATTGTTCGAGTGCTGTCACCAAATGAACCGACAATTCGCCAACGGTTGCGATCGAAATGTTCACCACTCTATTTCGGGGATTACCCATGTAAGCGAGAGAGGCGAGGGCCTCCTAGAATTTCTTGTTACAAATAACATAGATCGGGATATTATCGGACCATTTGCACGTCAGGTTATATAAAACAACTGGTCTAACTTTCAGGGACTTGTAGCTTCGAAATCATACCTGCTCGCCGCTTCTCTCAGTGTGTGAACTAACGATGGCTGCAACGCAACTAACTGTGGTGCTGATCTTCTCACACATGACAGAAACACTGTTTCTCTGTCGCGTAAAGTTCCCTGGTGGAACGACAGGCTGGCTGCAATGCGGAGGATAGTTAGGCGAATGTTCAATAGGACACAACTTGCTGTGAAAATGGAAGAATACTATAACAGATTACAATAAGGAGCTGGCATCATTGTGAGAGCCTGCAGGCTCCACCACAGCAACTAGACTCCAAAAGCTGCTCTCCACAGACTCCTTCAACGGAGTGGTCCTTCTCAAAAAGCAGGGTTGTTCATACACCTTTAACCTCTCCACCTCTCTGAACCTTGAGGTGCCTGCTCAGCTCAATTTGTCGGAGAAGAGAATTATTGCATTGTCGCCAGTAGATACTTTATCATAATAAAACCAACATCATCGAAATCTGAATCAGCAGATATGCTCTAAAATACGGTCCCGCCTTAATGATAAAAGTATTGACAATTACAATAGCCCTAACTATAATGATCTTAAGACGTCATAAGATTCTTCGTCAAATTCTCTTAAGACTGGTTAATTATCTGTCAAATCGTAAGCTCAGCTATAATAGCCTTAAGACGTATTGACATTTGTAAAAGGTAAACAAATCGAGTCTGGGAAAGCGTCCAAAAAAATGGAAATTAACAATAGTTTTAATGAAGAACTGATTGAATTAGTTCAAAACTGTTTTTTTATTGTGTCTATTTATTTTTCTACACAACACGATCTAGGTTTTCTTTTTAATTTTTTCATATCTTCTACCAATTTCACTAATAACGCCAAATTATTTAATAACTCCAAATTATCCATTTTGCAAAAAAACGTTTTCTGCAACTAGAAACACTAAAGAAAATTACACTTTTCTTATGATTGCTACGCTCGTTACCGTACATTAAAGACTTGACGAAAGATTGGAAAAGTTAACGAAAGATTGCTTAAGGCCATTATAGTTGGTATTATGACATTTCATAGGAGCGTAAAAAATCTTAAGGTATCTTAAGACCATTATAGTTAGGGCTAATGTTTTGCGGCCCTATTGTATTTCCAATAAAAAATTACCGAAAACCGGTAATGTAAAATCTCAGTAATTTTGGATTCCCAAATCATAACATAGCCTAAACATTTACAAAATTAAAATCATTTCGAAAAAGTCTTATTGTGGCCGTACTTTCACCTGTAAATAATATTCATTTCCAATTCGTCGTTGTTCGTCATAATAATGTTACATCCTCTTTCCTAAGTGTGCCTGCAGGTGTGCCTCAGGGTTCGGTCCTCGGTCCTTTGCTTTTTTCCCTCTATATCAATGATCTTCCCTCTGTTATCCGTCGCTGCTCCTTTCATCTATATGCTGATGATCTCCAGCTATATATCTCTTGTCGTCCTGACCAAATTGAACTCTGTGTCTCTGAACTCAATAGCACCTTGTCTCAAATAAACGAATGGAGTTCTAGAAATTTTCTAAAAGTCGCAACTTAGTCGTACTGTTCCTTAGTCGTCGCTCGATGCCCTCACATGTTTTCCCACCTCTGTTACTTAATAATGTTCCTCTTCCAATAGTTGACTCTGCCAAAAACCTGGGTATTGTAGTGAATTCCAAACTCTCCTGCTGCAATCATGTCTCATTGATGCTCTCTAAGTTCTATGGTACTCTTCGTAAACTGTGGCTACATGGCAATCTGTTATCCTCACCTATTCGAGCCAAACTTATAAAATCTCTTGTTGTTCCTCATTTCCTATATGGCTCGCTGGTGTATATTTCTTTCGATTCATCCTGCCGTTGTCGTCTCAAAGTAGCATTTAATGATTGCCTCAGGTTTATTTTTCATATGAGAAGATCTGAACATGTGTCGGGTGTCCAAAATTCTTTACTGGGTTGTGACCTTTTTCAGTTACTTGATCTCATGGCCTTGCTTCTCTTGCATAAAGTTTTTTATACCAAAAGTCTCTGCTATCTTTCTGATTTCCTCTTTCCTTTGCAATCCCTGAGATCCATCAAATTTCTGATTCCTGCTCATATTTCCCTAATTGGTAGAGAATCTGGAATAGTCTTCCAATTCATATACAGCGAATGAGCACAGCCACAACTTTTAGAAAACATGCATACTCTTTCTATCTTCTTCCTCCTTTTCTCACTTTTTAATTTTTCATTCTTTAATTCTATTTTAGTATTTTAATTTCCATTTTAATTGTAATTTTTAATTTTAACCTTATGTTTGCTTTTTTTTTCTTTTATATCCACCTTATTATGTAGGTACTCTAAAAGATGTAAATCTTGTGTACTTTCTTTGAAATATAATTATTATTATTATTATATTTAAATTGTAGGTTTTTTTTTATCACAACTATTTAGCATTAATTTTTAAATTTGGTCAACGATGCGCTGTGGAGCTCCTGATTAATCTTGAAAGGAAAAGTCAGTACTGACTATAATTGAGAAACAAGACAATTGATGCTAACATAAAAAATCATGCCAAATACTTATGCTACTAGACATTGCGACATTTTGAAAAAAGTAGAAAGGCTCAGGTCCTTATCTCCGGCGTCGCCTTTAATGTGAGTTTTTTTTTTTTTTATGTGATAGACTAGAGGCTTAGGGAAAGTCCCTTTGTACTGTCGACAATCTATTTTTTCGTATAGAGTGAATGTCGAACAGCAGCTCTAGCCGGAAGATAGAGAGAAGAGAAGGAAGTAACTGTCACAACCTAGCCGCGATATTTTATTCCACCTACTCACAACCATTTCGCGACTCTGACATCGGGGCGTCGAGAACAACTCGCTGGAGTGTTATGCCTCCTGAAACGAGTTGAATCTCATCAACCAACCGATGGTCGCTTGGACGCTTGATGAAGCGGGGAAGGACTAAGGAAGGCTATGACAGGGGAATCAGGAATGTAAAGAGGAAAGAAGAAAGAAGGAAAGTTAGGTGGGAAAGGCGAAGGACCGTGGCACCGCCGGGATTCGAACCCGGGACCTCTGGGGATAGCAGTCAGGCGCCTTACCTCTAGACTACCGAGGCCCCCAATAGTTGCTTGTGAACTATCTAACTGGTCCTCAAATGCCTTTGAAAGGATATCCTAATTGAGGTCTTTAGCTAACAAACAAAGATTCAACATGAATAAAAATTAAATCCTTCAATCAAACAACATTGTGGCTTATATGCATGTAACCCACAAAATGTTGGTGAATCCTCAACTCTAATTCCACCCTCTTAGAGGGTTACAGGAACTATAGAGAAGAATATAAGAAGTAATCATCCAAAGACACCATCCCGCTGCAGTGTAAAAACGATATACATTGCTTGTGCTCTCTAAACACCCCCGTAAAGGTGGCTCCTTTCTATACCAGAATTTCCACAGGGTTGAAGTGCATTTCAGTTATCAAAGCGGATTTGATATTGAGGTTCGTTGACTATAGTCGCACGAATATAAGAAGCTCTCGGAGACTTTCGCAGAATCTACATCGCCGTTCATGTGTACATAAGGAATCATAATTCTGGTCGGGGATGGTAGGACAAACTTGGTTTTGATTTTCAGAAGGCAAGAATTGTTAGTTATATTTGTTCTTAGCGCAGAAACTGTTCTTTGTTTGCAGTGCAGGATTTTGTGAGGTCAACATTGATTTCAGGAATTTATTTACGGCACACATAACGAGTAATTTCCAAGGCATAAGCTTCAAATCTGTGAAATATCTAAGAATTTGTGAGTGAGTTAAAAAATGGGTTCAAACTAATCGAATCCTATATTGGCCGTATCAAGTTCACAGTTTAGACTGTCAGCAAATAAACTTCCAGAGGAGGTTTGGAGAAATCCCATCTACAACTGTGAACGACGTTTAAAAGGACGAACATCTGTGCAAGTATTCCACATGTAACTGAACGAACAAAAAAAATGAAAGTGATTGTTATTTATTGAAGTTAACTGAATTTTGTCAGAGGTTTCAATAACCATTAATTAGCATTTATAACACTACTTGCTGGAACCCGGTGCACCTCGCTGCTCCCATCATAGTGATATAAAATAAGTTGTAAAAAATATTTGGACAACGAAGATTTCTTATCCCAGTAAGCCAAAATTGTCCTGACAAAATTTTATCGCTACTACCATAGTGACTGTTCCTCCGAGATAAAAGCTCTTCTGCCTCCACGGCAATCTTATACCCGCAACACCAGATTAGCCCAATCGTCTCATTCCCTCCACTTGCAACTCCCCCTTTCACGCACTCAACAAGATATGAATTCGTTTGTGAATAAAACAACTCGAATGTGGAATAATCTTCCGCAGCCAGTATTTCCGAGCTCCTACAACATCCAAGAGTTCAAATGCACGGTTCATCACCACCGTCTTCAACACCCCACGCGTTATCTCTTGATTTCGTTTTTCCATTTTCGTGACGAGCACCACGAACACACGTTTACTCGACACGACAGAGCAGGCGAACTAAACAAGCTAGAGCGATGGCAAATATATCAATGGAGAGGGGAAGGATGCCGAGAGAAGGGAAAGGGAATTTCAAGGTCGCAGGGTTACCACAATCGCGGCAATATAATCAGTCTCATTACTTAATTGTCACACCTCGTATTTGATTGATTTGAATTGCAGAATTCAACATTTATGTGAGCGTTGAACGTCTTGGAAAATAATGGCGAAGTTGAAATGATTGTCCACTTCAAAATCCTGACCATTAACCATCCACGCTATCTATTTGCCGTTGACCTCAGTCGATCGACGACGATACAACAGGTAATGATCTTGGACATCGCTTTGAACATTTCCCATCTATCTATGAATGGTAAGTTGGGGTTTAATGCTCCATATGGCCCATGAATCTTGTTTTTCATTATCATCTAAAAAAATCATTGATCAGTAGCTTTATCGATTTCATCTGGTCTTACTTTAACAACTACTTTTTACTTAATGCTCCTTTAATCCCTCACGGGACATAGGGCGGAAACAGTCTGTTTTGCTCTTAGCTCTGACCAGGATCTCCCAGTTGTTGCGTCCTCTGCTAGTAGGGTTTTCCTCCACGTTGTTCTAGGTCTTCCGACTCGACGGATTCCAGTCAAGGGCCTGCTTGGCTAGATTTTCGTTTTCGCGTCGCAAGGTGTGGCCGACCCAAATCCATTTCCTTCGCCTGATTTGGTCGTCTATCCTTTCTTAGCCGGCACGGCGCCATAGTTCTTCGTTTGAAATTCTATCCTGCCAGCGGATTTTTAGGATACGCCCTGTGATGAATTGGGTGCCATTCTATGTTTCGCAACCGTACAAAAGAACTGCCTTAACGTTGGAGTTCCGTCAGCTCAAGGTTCCTGGTGTCTGTGAGCCAGCAAACAGATGTCATCCGCGTAGTCGAGATCCTTAAGGGGGTCTGGCAAACCCCATTGTATGCGGCCTGTTCTACTATCTAGAACGCCGACAAGGATGTCATTTGTTCATATAAGAAATAGTAAAGGCGAAAGTAGGCCTCCTTGTCCTACTCCTGAACTCACCTCAAAGCTATCGGATAATTTTCCATTATGGAGAACTCTGCATTTGGAATTGTTGTATAGGGCTTTTATCAATTCTATTATTTGATCAGGCAGTCCACGTTGCCGATGCTTGCCATATAAAGCACCTAGTAACCGAGTCGAACGCTTTTTCCTAGTCTACGAAAGCAAGGTAAAGGGGGGATCGGAGTTCAGTAGACTGCTCCACTATTATTCTCAAGGTGTTGATATGATCAATACATGAGCGGCCCTTCCTGAAACCGGCATGCTGCCTCGTGAGCGTTCGGTCTTCTGCTTCTCTTATCCTTGATAACATAATGTGGGACAAGCTTTTAGCCGCAGTAGATAATAGGCAGATGCCTCTTCAGTTGTTAGGTCCCCCTTTTTTGATATTTTGACTATGATACCAATCCTCTGGAAAGGTATAGGTGTTCCATGCTTTTTCCAGGATTGGCTGTAGTGCATCTGCTATGAGGCTTGCATCGGCTTTCAACAATTCCGCCATCTTTTCCAGCTGCTTTACCTACCATTGGCCAATGTGTGAATTGCGGTTACTATTTCTGTTTTGGATGGTGCACGGGTGTTGATTCTTATTGGCTGTGCATTGTTGTAGTTTTCTTCAGGTTCCTGTGAAAAAGAACCATTCAGGGGGGAGGGGGGGGGGGCGAAGAAGTAATCTCTCCATCTTTGGATATGCTCCTCGTCACTGAACAGCAGCCCTCCATCCCCACTCTTTACGGCATGTTTCTTAGTAGAGTGCTTTCCCGAGAGCTGTTTAGTGGTATGGTACAGCACCTTACTGTTGCCTGTGTTTTCCGCCTTTTCTGCGAGCTCATTTATTTTCCCTCTTTTATCAGGCCGGACGCTTCTTTTTACCTCCCGGCAATCTATCTAGTTTCTCGTTCTACCAGCGGGCGATACCCAGTTCTCTTTGTGTATCTTCTTGTGACAAAGTAGGTTCTACCTACCATGAATTGGTGGGAGCTGCAAAAGTCAACGAAAAACTCATCGTGGCTGTTAGTGAGCTGGCCTATGCCTTGATTTCCAATTGTGTGTTCAAGGCCGGTGTTGTTGGGGTCGATATGTGCGCCAGCTAACGGATCAAAGAAGAAGAAGAAGAAGATGTGCGTTTAGGTCACCTATTAAAACAATACTGTCTCCCCTTGGAATAGAGCGAAAAACCTCATTCAGTCACGTATAGAACTCTTCCTTGATGCTGTCGTCTGCGTCTTCATTTGAAGCGTGGCATTGGATTAGCGTAGTACTTCTTAGTCTGGTACGCAGGCGCACGGTAATAATTCTTACAGAAACCAGCGAATGAGGCTGGACCTGGCTTCTTTGGTGAGTATTACGCCAACGCCATTCCAACGGCTTTCAGTTTCATTTCTGCCAGAATATAAGGACTCACTTAGGGCAGATATGTTCCCCGCGTCGGGCCATCTGGTCTCGCTGAGTCCCATGATCTTGATTTTATATCGATTCATCTCGTCGAGGACTTCATTCAGCCGTCCCTTAGCAAGCAGTGTTCTCAAATTCCATGATCCGATTCGTGTCCTGGTTAGAAAAGCAAAGGTCATCGTCGTGTTGTCCATCCGGTTCCGAGGCATTCTTTGCCGATTGTTATCAATTGTACTTTTTATAGGAGCGGGTTGCTAACCCTCAGCTTAACCGACTTAAAACTCTGTTTTATGGCGCAGAGAACTCGAGATTCGCCCGTCTCCCGCTAGCTCCTTGCAAAGAAGTACCCCAGGGGACACCCCGAGGATGTGGGATTTGGACTTGCTAACAGAGCTGCTAGGTGTTCGTCTGCAGTGGCTCTTCTCGGGTTTTGACAGAAGTGACACCGAGGTGTCCACTTTCCGAGGTCTTTGTTAGCCATTCGCCCCTAAATCCAACCTCCTCCTGGATGAAAGCCAGGTATCCTAGCCACTAGACCATACGGGAGATGTCCGGTTAGGTTAGGTTTAAATAGCTACTCCCCCCATTGGGCCCATTGTAATGCCATTCTAGTATTGGGACAAAATTCACACCATTTCAAACCATTTGGAGCTTTTATTTAACAAAGAGGCAGAGGTCAGAAACTCGTTATTTAATAGGACAACTCTAATGTTGAATAATCATCATCCGAACATCCAGGAATTCAAACGCAAACGCTTCGTGCACCCGCTAGACTCCTCTTAATCTACATATCTTATCCTTTCCATATCGTTTGAGCTAAGCTCACTACTTGACATATACAAGAATCATGATACATGGTAACGAATTCATAAAGAATAGTTAGCGTTGAAAGTAACCCTTGTATCTCTTAATATCTAGGTTGAAGTTAAATTCAAATAATAATATTTTTGTCGTTTTATCTCGGCTCCATACAATGATAGAGGTACACAGTAAGAACATCAAAATACACATCAAACTCTTTATTGCCCACTCTTATTAACTCCTTCTTTTTACAAGCTATCATAAATTACCCTAATTATTCAAGTTGTTCCAGTTCCACTTGTTGTAACAAACACATGCCAACATAAATATGCTTAGATTGAACCTCTTAATTTACTAACCAATTATCATGAAGTCCATAATTTTGTATTCTCCAAAATTACATCCACCTACACACAGGTCTTTATTATTACAAATCAATTAGAGATACCAATGATACAAATGATACAAATTTCAATATCCTCTATGTTTTTATATCGATTTTTTATCTTTATATCTCGACCTTTTTTTTACCCTACCCCCCTTTGAATATGTCTTTGCAATAATTGAATTGTGGAGAGAAAAAAATAAAATAACACAGATGGTAAAGTTCCCTGATAAAGGTGAACAGCAGGTGAAATGGTTATTGTCTTAAATGTCAATATAAAGTAGTCTATCGTTGCTCGTAATCTAGAATAACTTTTGCTACAATACAGAGAGAAAATATAATATGTCAATTGTTTTATTTTATTTTTTTTATTTTAGACTGCGGTTGGCTTTGAAAATGGCATTGGCAGTGTCATTGAGGAGGGCTTTAATGGTACTCCTTACAGTGACGGTTCTGATACTGATGGTCCTATACTGGAATCAAAATGCTATGAAACCCGTTTCATTAATCAGCACATTTGAGAAATCCATAAAGAATAGGGTAACATCGAGTATTTATGCTGTGTAAGTTGTTAATTTCTATTATTAAATTTTTAACTAAAACTATTTTTATCCCTTCCATAGGCCATCGGAAAAGACTTGGACATATAAATGTGAGGGGGATAAATGTGTCAGGCATCATTATCTGACAGAAACTAAAGGGGAACGTCGGATACCCTTCATGACATGTTCGATGACATGTGGTGATATTAACATTTGGCCACATCCCACAATTAAGTCAACCGTCAGCTCAAAATCTCTTAAATTTACTGTGGATGATGTTCAATTACATATTGACACACCGTTTCCAGCCGTTGAAACATTATATAAGGAAGCATTTTATCTATTCTTAAAGGATTTAAAAAGAATTGAGCATTTAGTGGAAGTTGATAATATTAAAGCTGATGTCAACAACAATAATAATCAAAATAGTAAAATTGATGAGAAAGTCCAGAGCTTTTTGACAAGGCGAAAAAAATACTGTGATATCGATAGTTTAATAGTTGACGTTAATATTAAAAAATCTAGCGATGTTTATCTTTTTATGGATACAGATGAAAGTTACAATATTACCACAGGATGTAAGTACACTATATAAATTCATTGGCCCTCTCTCTCTAAACGTGGACGTGTACGGTTGACTGTAACAAATCGGTTGTGTCGTTTTTGCGTGTCTCTGTATCAAAAATAAATGTGTAAAAATGGCTGGCCTATTGTGGAAATGTTTTTAAAAGTTTGGTTTTTTTAATTTATTAATTTACTAGCAAAAACCCGCGTGCGTTGCAACGCCTTTTAATAAAACAAAATTATGTGTGCATAGTCCGGGATAAGAAAAGGGTATAATGAAACAAAGAATAAATCTGCATAACATGATTTTGGGGACATAAAAAACTTTAGAGGTTAATCATCACCTAGGACGTCGAAACATTTTGGTAAAGCCCACTAATCTTGCTTCGGCCCAGAAGGTCAAAGAAAAGGACATACCGTTCTTTGGGGCGATAAAACAACAATTAATTTGCTCTTTATTGACGCTCAAAGGAATGTTTGTCGGGTTCGGTGGGCTATAGCGAAATTTATCCTCATTTTGGGATTTTGGCAATTTGCACCTATTTCATTGTCCAGGGGTGTATATTCAGAATTTGTCTTGCGCGCGTCGATTTTGACGTTCCCAGATAATTGGCACCCTGAACTTGCCCCATGGCGAACATGGCTTGAGACGAAGATTGCCAACATTATAAGACGACACTACTGATTTGCTTCTTCCCGTTTTCGTGTTACGTCGTCTTCGGTCATACCGCCCGCACGGCACTGGTTAACAATCCACTGTAACGCTTGTTTATAAACGATGTTCGATATTTCACTTATAAGTATTACAACGTTTAGGGCATTACTGAGTTGAGTTGATATTTTCGAAATAGTCATAAATATCACTCATCAAAATTTCCGCGTCTATTACGAACTTTCAAACAACAGCCAGCAGCTCACTGTCTCATTAATCTCAGAACATTTTCTATTATCCTATGTCGAGGAGAATAGTACTGAATTCTGAGTTTTCCGATTGCGCTCTCACCTTTTGCTTTAAATGACGTTTTTCAATCTGTTCCTAAATGAGTGATCATTTCAGACATCCATCAATATCAACGGCCCACATATCTGTCCTGAGAGCCGGCAACATTTGCCCGAAATCTATGCCAATAAAACAGTTACTCCCCAAAATAATTGGTTTTTACATCTTAAATCTCGCGGTGTTCTGTTAATAGATACTATGTTTGCCATGGTACATTCATCCCATTCCCAGACAACCATCATGCAGTCTTGTAAAACTTTAGATTTGTTCCACGCAGGTTTTTAGATTTGTTCCCCGCAGGATTTCCCAACATAGAATGAGCTGTTTTTCCTAATGTGATAAAAGTTGCAGCAATCCCTGCTACTATCCTGATCTCATATTGGTCAAACAACCTACCTTTCGAAATGTAAAAAAACGTGAGACTTTACCTATATTCTTATTTTATTAACACTGGAACTTTTCGCTAGCGGCCCGCATATTATATATACTGGCTGGAGAAGAAAAAAGTTTACGTTCCACATTATTTTTTACTTTTTAGTTCATTTTTAAATAAAAGCATATTTTTAAGTTTTTCAAACTATAATTTTCGTTTTCTACCTTTTAGTTTATTATATGTCTTTCGCTATTTTGTGGTGACCGATATTTAAAATGAGGTCACCCAGCTTACTGTACTATACTCATCATACTCCATCATCGACCCCCTGAGCCACCGTAGGAATGTAGCAGCACTGACAAAAATTTATCGCTAATATCATAGTGACTGTTCCTCCGAGTTAAACGCTCTCCTGCCTCCACGGCAATCTTTTACCCGTAACACCAGATTAGCCCACTCGTCTCATTACCTTCACCTGCAACTCCCCCTTTCACGCACTCAACAAGATATGAATTCGTTTGTTAATAGAACAACTCGGCTGTGGAATAATCTCTCGCAGTCAGTATTTCCGAGCTCCTACAACATCCAAGAATTCAAACGCAGGGTTCATCACCACCTTCGTCAATACCCCCCCGTACCTTTTAACCCTTAACCTATTCCCCCCACTCCCTCCCGTACTAAGCTTACTGCTAGACATTGCACCATGACGTGACAAATGACATGACGAACTAGTAGTACAAAGGGTGACTCCTGAGCTTAGCACTGCCACATAAAAAAAATATACTTTAATTTGGTATCCATACCGAGAGCGTTGTAGAAAAAGGTAGTCCGCCATTTTGTGTTGGTTGCCATTTTGAATTTGGAACTACGCCACCCAGCTAATAGTATTCTACTTGTCATATCCTTTCATTTGATGTAAATGAAAATCGCGATGTAAATAAAAAAGTAATCCGCCATCTGTGTTGACCGCCATTTTGTCCCGGCCACCATTTTGAATTTGGAATGACACCAAATAGGTAATTATATTATACTTATCATCCCTTTCATTTGATACCCATGTAGGCGGTCAGCGAGAACAATTGCGAAATTCGGCCGCCATCTTGAAACGACCATCTTGATTTTTTTATAAAATGGTCAGATTGCATTGTCACTTGAACTGTACATGTGTGCAAAATTTGAAGCTGATCGGTTATGGAAGTGGGTCAAGGTTATATGGAAGTGGATCAAAAACAATTTTCAAGATTTGTCTACATACATACATTCATACATACATACAGGTAGAGCTAATATATAGTGCATATAAATAGCCTAAAACATGCACGCCAAAATACTGAATCTTCCAGTGAAAGTCCCATCCCAATTGGATTAGCCGTTTCCGAGATTAGCCCGAACAAACAGACAGACAGACATACAAACAGACAAAAATTTTAAAAATGCATGATTTCGTTTTAAAATCATGTAAATAACCATATGAAATTAAAAAAACACAATTATTTTGAAATCACAAACAGACACTCTAATTATATTTATATAGATTAATCTAAATTTTATTTCCAGATGAAAAACGAAAATTAATTGCAAAAATAACTGCAAATTCCTATTTCGGAGCACGTCATGCCCTCTCTACATTACAGCAAATGATTTGGTATGATGATGAGGATAACATGTTGCGGATAGTCTCAAAATCAATTATTAATGATGCTCCCAAGTTTAAGTGATTATTAATTATTAAATTAATATTGATATCTCAATAATTTATTAATATTTTAGATATCGTGGGCTTATGTTAGATACATCACGACATTACTTCTCAGTTGAATCAATTAAAAGGACCTTAGCTGGGATGTCACATGCGAAACTTAATAAATTTCATTGGCATATAACAGATTCACAAAGTTTTCCATTTGTTTCAAAATTTTATCCTGAATTAGCTGCTCATGGTGCTTACTCAGAACGTGAAACGTATACCATTGAGGATGTTAGAGAAGTTATTGAATATGCAAGAATTAGAGGGATTCAGGTAAGTAATGTCTGCTATAGGCAGATTAGTTAGAAAATTTAAAGACAAGATAAGTCTATTTAGATTAAATTAGCGGTTTGAAATTGCTTCCAACATAAAGTTTTGCTATGACGAGAATATTTTTTGTGAAGATAAAAAGTTCAATTCGAAATTTAAGGTTTATCTGAGATAGAAAGAAAAGCACGTCCTTTCTGTTATGAATATATTAGTGGAGAGAAAATTCCTTTATTCTCATGTTGTTAAATTAATTAAAATACTTAAGGCTACTTCAATTTGTCAAAACATTATATCAACACTCTCACTTTTTGACATATTTTATACTCATGCATACATGTTTGCAATAAATCATTTCATTTTATGATTTTCATGATATTTCGCAGCTTCTCATAATGTTCTTTTGCTAAAGCTTTTATAAAAATGTCGCCCAGTTGTTCATCTGTAGATACGTAATTCAAGCTAAAAAATTCCTGCTCAAACTTCTCGCGAATGAAATGATAACGAACATCAATATGTTTTGTTCGTTTATGAAATTCCGGATTTTTTATCAGCCGAATTGCGCTCTGGTTGTCCAAAAACAGGTCTGGAAGTTTCTTTTCATCAATAAGATCGTTAATCAATCTCCTTGGCCAAATTAACTCTTTTACTGCTACAGTAGCTGCAATATATTCCTACTCGGTTGTCGACAATGCCACAGCGTGTTGCCCAGTTGATTCCCAATTGACTGATCCACCATTTAATAAAAATATATCACCTGATGTTGATTTTGTAGTCTTGGTATCCCCGCATAATCAGCGTCGCTGTAACCGATTAGTCCTCCCGTTGCCTGTGGTTCATAGTAAACACCATGTTCTATCGCTCCTTTTATTTACTTAAAAATTCTCTTTACCATATTTACATGGGCATTTGTAGGGGATTCAAGATACAGGCTCACAGTTCCCACTTCATATTGTATATCAGGCCTTGTTCCGACACATAAATACAGTTAACCTCAGAATCTTCAAAATCATTTAAATTTTGATTTGTATCAATCGAAATTGAAACCGTATTACTACTCATGCTAAATTTTGAGAGTATTTTTCGAGAATACGTTGCTTGACTTAAATGAATGCCTCCCTCTGCGTCTCTGAAGACTCCATTCCTAGACAAATATCTACATTCGTTCGTATAGGAAGCCGGCGCTATCGTCGACGAACATTAAGTCGATTACGAAGTTGTTGTCGTCGTGTCGAACTTCGAGTTGTCCATCGAATGCTTCGCGCATAATCACGTCGATCACAACGATGAAGAGAAGTGGCGAAGCGACGTCCCCCTGTCGGACGCCCGTTTGAATCGGGAACTCCTCGGATTAGTCGTACGTACGACGCTTGTAGAAGTTGGATGATGTTCAATGGCACGTGTTCGGTTTCCAAAGCTCTCCACAAGCTGTTCCAATCGATGCAATCGAAAGCGGATTTAAAATCGATGAAAACGACGTTTGCCGCAACGAATTCTTTCTTCCATTAGCTGGCGCAGTGCGAATATTTGATCAATGCATCGTAGATGTGGTCTAAATCCCGCTTGTTCTTTCCGGCTCGTTTGCTCTCGATGTTTTTGTAGCCCCGATTGTATGATTTTCGCAAATACTTTGCCGACAATCGAAAGGAGGCTAATACCGCGATAATTGTTGCATTCCTGACTGTCGCCTTTTTTCAAAATTGGGACAACGATCGCTTTCTTCCGCGAAGCGGAACACGATCCGAATGCCGGCTTTGATGATCTCGGCGGTTACTTGGTCTATTCCCGGCGCTTTTCCATTTTTCAGCGATTTTATCCGATAATTGTCGGTTCCGTATCGAGATACTGATTCGTCGGCTGTTCGATAATCGGCGGCTTTGTTGATGGACCTTGTGGCGGATCGTGGTTCTACAGCTGGTGGAAGAACTCTCTCCACCGCTGCGGCGTTCATGCGGAGAAGCCACGAAAGCCCTATCCAATTTTTTGATATTGTCGTTTATTGATGTTGTTTTGCCGCCTAACCGCCGGATTGTCTGGTACAGGGAGCCTCGGTAGTCTACAGGTAAGGCGCATGACTACTATCCCAGAGGTCCCGGGTTCGAATCCCGGCCAGCCCCACGGTCCTTCGCCTTTTCCACTTTCTCACCTATACAACTTTCCTTCTTTCTTCTTCCCTCTTTACATTCCTGATTCCTTCTGGCATAGCCTTCCTTAGCCCTTCCCCGCTCCACCAAAGCGCATGTCATCGGTTGGTTGATGAGATTCCACTCGTTTCAGGAGGCATAACACTCCAGCGAGTTGTTTCTCGATGCCCCGATGTCAAAGTCGCGACAGTAATGGTTGGGAGTAGGTGGACTGAAAAATATCTCTGGTAGGTTGTGACAGCTCCTTCCTTCCCTGACTAGAGCTGCTGTTCGACATTGCACTCTATATGAAGAAAATAGATTGTCGACACAGTATAAAGGGCGTTTCCTGAGACTCTAGTCTTTCACATAAAAAAAAACAGCGTCCGGTCCTCGTGCCTCGACGCCGCTTCTTCCATGTCGGCCGAACGTTATGCCAGTCCGCTTCTCGTTCCGATTTCATTTTTTATCGAACTTCTTTGTTCAATCGTCGGTATTGCTCAAAGTCGACGTGTTTCATTCGCTTCCGCTGATCGACGAGGTCCAGACAACTGCCCGAGATCCATGGCTACGTCCGTTTACGTTTACGGATAGGTGGACACAACTTCATTGCACACTCCACAATCTTCTTCTTCTTCTTTAAACTCCTTTAATCCCTCATGGGACATAGGGCGGAAACAGTTGCCCTCCAGCGGACTCTGTTTTGCGCGACAGCTCTTAGCTCCGACCAGGATCTCCCAGTTGTTGCGGCTTCTTCTAGTAGGGTTCTCCTCCAAGTTGTTCTAGGTCTTCCTATTCGACGGGAACCTTGCGGATTCCAGTCAAGGGCCTGTTTGGCTAGATTTTCGTTGTCGCGTCGCAAGGTGTGGCCAACCCAATTCCATTTCCTTCGCCTGATTTGGTCATCTATCCTTTCTTGGCCGGCACGGCGCCATAGTTCTTCGTTTGAAATTCTATCTTGCCAGCGGATTTTTAGGATACGACGTAGGCATCTGTTGACGAAGACTTGTAGGCGCCCTGTGATGAATTGGGTGACTTTCCATGTTTCGCAACCGTACAAAAGAACTGCCTTAACGTTGGAGTTGAACAGCCGCAATTTGGTGTTAGTTGAGATCTCCGTTGATCTCCATATGCGGGACAGGTATGCATATGCGCCTCGTGCTTTATTTATTCTGGAACTGACGTCTTCTTCTGCCCCACCATTTTCGGTAATAATGCTACCGAGGTGGCAGAATTTATTTACCAGTTCCACGTCACGGTTATTCAGCGCAGTCCGTTCAATGGTGTTTGCATTTATCCGCATTTCTTTAGTTTTAGTCGGATTTAGCCTTAAGCCTGCTGGACTACTTTCTGTTGCCAAATTGTTTAACATGTTTTTGAGGTCCTGGTGTCTGTGGGCCAGCAAACAGATATCATCGGCGTAGTCAAGATCCTTAAGGCGGTCTACCAAACCCCATTGTATGCCGCCTGTTCTATCATCTAGAGCGCCGACAAGGATGTCATTTATTACTATAAGAAATATTAATGGCGAAAGTAGGCATCCTTGTCGTACTCCTGAGCTCACCTCAAAGCTGTCGGATAATTTTCCATTATGGAGAACTCTGCATTTGGAATTGTTATATAGGGCTTTTATCAATTCTATTATTTTATCAGGCAATCCACGTCGCCGTAGTGCCTGCCATATAAAGCTCCTATTGACCGAGTCGAACGCTTTCTCATAATCTACGAAAGCAAGGTAAAGGGGGGATCGGAATTCAGCAGACTGCTCCACTATTATTCTCAAGGTGTTAATATGATCAATACAGGAGCGACCCTTCCTGAATCCGGCCTGCTGCCTCCTAAGCGTTCGGTCAACTGCCTCCCTTATCCTAGATAGTAATATATGGGACGAAATTTTGCCCACTGTAGATAGTAAACAGATGCCTCTCCAGTTGTCGCATATTGTTAGGTCCCCCTTTTTTGGTATTTTGACTATGATACCTTCCGTCCAATCCTCCGGAAAGGTACAGGTGTTCCATGCTATATCTAGGATTGGCTGAAGCGCATCTGCTATGAGGCTTGAGTCGGCTTTCAACAATTCTGGCGGGATGCCATCTTTCCCAGCTGCTTTACCATTGGCCATCGCATGAATTGCGGTTACTATTTCCGTCTTGGATGGGGCCCGGGTGGTGATTCTTATTGGCTGTGCATTGTTGCTGGTTTCCTGAGGTTCCTGTGTAAGTGTACCATTCAGGGCGGCGAAGAAGTAATCTCTCCATCTTTGGAGTTGCTCTTCGTCGCTGCACAGCAGCCTTCCATCCGCACTCTTAACGGCATGCTTTTTAGTAGAGTGCTTTCCCGAGAGCTGTTTAGTGATTTGGTACAGCACCTTACTGTTGCCTGTGTTTGCCGCGTTTTCCGCTTTTTCTGCGAGCTCATTTATCTGCTGCCTGTTATCACGCCGGACACTTCTCTTAACCTCCCGATGTAATTGGGAGTATTCCCGTTCTAGTTGGTGACGTCTTTCCGGGTCGTTTGTAGAGTTTACGTTATTTTTGAGGGCCCTTCTGCGTTCTATTTTTTGCCAGATTGTGTCCGAGATCCAGTGTTGCTGGTTTCTTTGGACATAACCGATGCTCGTTTCCGCAGCCGTCAATATCGCGCCCTTTGTCGTACTCCACAATTCTTCAATATTTGTGCCGTCAGAAACGGTTTGCTGGTTTAATAATTCTTGTAGGTTTCCAGCAAATTCCCGCTTTTTAACGCTCTCCCGCAGAAGGTCTACGTTAAACCGTCTACGGGTTCTAGCATCATGTTGCACGTTTCTGATTGCGGCGATTTTAAGGCGAATAGTTGCTACAACCAAATGGTGGTCGCTTCCAGTATCCGCTCCCCTGAAACTCCTGACATCCTCAAGAATAGTTCTCCATCTGCGGCTGACGGCTACTTGATCTATCTGATTTCTCGTTCTACCATCGGGCGATACCCAGGTCTCTTTGTGTATCTTCTTATGACAAAAGTAAGTTCCACCTACCATGAGTTGGTGCGAACTACAAAAGTCAACGAAACGCTCACCATTGTTATTGGTAACTTGGCTCAGGCCTTGGTTTCCAATTGTATGTTCAAGGCCGGTGTTGTCACGGCCGATCTGTGCGTTTAAGTCACCCATTAAAACAATGATGTCTCCCCTTGGAATAGAGCGAAAAACCTCATTCAGTCGCATATAGAACTCGTCCTTGATGTCATCTTCTGCGTCTTCAGTTGGAGCATAGCATTGGACTACCGTAGTACTTCTTAGTCTGGTACGCAGGCGCACGGTAATAATCCTCTCAGAAACTGGTGACCAGCTAATGAGGCTGGACCTGGCTTCTTTGGTGAGTATTACGCCAACGCCACTCCTACGGCTTTCAGTTTCGTTTCTACCAGAATATAAGAAGGACACACCGTTTGGGCAGATATGTTCCCCGCATCGGGCCATCTGGTCTCGCTAAGTCCCATGATCTTGATTTTATATCGATTCATCTCGTTGAGGACTTCATCCAGCCGTCCCTCAGCAAGCAGTGTTCTCACATTCCATGATCCGATTCGTGTCCTTGTTCGAAAAGCAAAGGTCGTCGTCGTGTTGTCCATCCGGTTCCGAGGCATTGTTTGCCGATTCGTAGCAATGGTGTTTTTTATGGGAGCGGGTTGCTAACCCTCAGCCCAACCGACTTAAAACTCTGTTTTGTGGCGCAGAGAGTTCGCCATTCGCCCGTCTCCCGTTAGCTCCTTCCGAAGAAGTACCCCAGGGGGCACCGCGGGGAGGTGGGATTAGGACTTGCTAACAGGTCTGCTAGGTGTTCGTCAGCAGTGACTTTTCTCGGGTCTTGACAGAAGTGACAAATCGGGTGCCACCACTTTCCGAGGTCTTTGTTAGCCGTTCGCCCCCCTAGGCTCGAAGGCACGCCCAATTCTTCTTGGCTGGTGGTGGCGCCGTTTTCTTCACTCTCTGCATCTGTAATTTTAATCGAACAAGATAATGGTTCGATCCGCAATCGGGCCCACTCATTGCACGTACGTCTTTAAGCGTCAATCAATGGATGGGTTTCTCCAGGTGAGTTAGTGTTTGAGTGGATGGCGGAAAATGCTGTTGCCAACGATTAAGTTGTTTGACGCTGCGAATGAAAGTAGTCGTAAGCCGTTGTCGTTAATTATTCCGAATTTACCCATCATTCCTTCCCATCCGGTTCAATCTGCCCTTGAATGTGCCTTGGAGTCCCCCACGAGTACTCTTAATTCGGTTCGAGGTATCATATCCAGCGTAGATTGGAGCTGATCGTAAAATTCGTCCTTGTTCGCGTCCGTGCTGGTCCCGCATAAACAGATATGATATGGTTCTTGATCGTTCCAGCGATGGTTATAACCGTGCTCGGATATCGGTTGGAATGCGATAACGCTGTTGGCATCGCGTCCATCGACCTCGTCTCTCACCACCGGAATAGTAAAGCGTCGTTTCGTCGATTGCCAGCGGGACGATCGTCAATGTCCCGGATCCTGGAAGTCGTAGTTCCGATAGCGCAGCAACTGATATAACTACTTTACTACTGTACGTTTAAAAAATAGAACAACACGACTGTGGAATATTCTCCCGCAGACATCGTCTGCTGACTTATCTCACTTCTCTTCTATTCGTATCATTTAAACTATGCTCCTGCCATACCTTGAACCATGATCTGAACGAGATTATGGATTAGTAGTACAAAGGGTGATGCATAAGCTTCTTTCTTCCACATAAAAGAAGAGCTATGTTGATATGCCAAACAAAATCGACCAATGAGTTAACTAGTCTAATAGCATTTCTGAATATTTTCAAATATGTCATTAATTTATTAAATTCTTATCATTCTTTACAGGTAATCCCTGAAATCGATGCGCCAGCTCATGCCGGAAATGGTTGGGATTGGGGGCCAAAACGTGGAATGGGAGAATTAAGTTTATGTATCAATCAACAACCATGGAGTTTTTACTGCGGTAAAAATATCTATTAATTGCACAAAAAAGTAAATATTTTTTTTAAATAATTTGTATAAACAGGAGAACCACCTTGTGGGCAACTTAATCCTAAGAATAATAACACTTACTTAATACTTCAAAAGTTATATGAAGAACTTCTCAATCTTACTGGACCAACTGATTTCTTCCATTTAGGCGGGGACGAAGTCAATTTAGAATGTTGGGGACAATATTTTAACGATACTGATCTCAGAGGCATGTGGTGTGATTTTATGTTACAAACACTTCAGAGGTAAATTTTACAAGCAAAATACTATTTTAGATTAAATACAATATTTTACCGTTTTATAGATTAAAAATCTCTAATAAGAATGTAACTCCAAAATATGTAATAGTATGGTCAAGTGGCTTGACCAATACTAAATGTCTTCCTAAAAGCCAGTTTGCCGTGCAAGTTTGGGGCGGAAGTACCTGGCAAGAAAACTATGATCTACTTGACAACGGATTTAATCTAATTATATCCCATGTAGATGCTTGGTATTTAGATTGTGGGTTTGGAAGTTGGAGAGCTACAGGTAATTTTACAAACAAATATAATTATGGATATATATGAAAGTTGAAAATGTTACAGGTGAAGCGGCCTGTTCGCCTTATCGAACGTGGCAGAATGTCTATAAGCATAGACCGTGGGAAAGGATGCGTTTAGATGCATTAAGAATGAAGCAGGTAAGACCAAAGCTGGCTTAAATAATATAAACAAAATTTAATGAATAGTCGACACATGAATAGACATGAATAGTCGATTTATTGTCGATTATACGGACACGGACAGTTTTAATCTTGTTCGTGATATCTTAACACAAGCTCATTGGCATGTACTGGCGTAGCAGTCATCTTCTTCTTCCCCTTAATTCCTCATGGGACATAGAGCGGAAACAGTTGTCCTCCAGCGGACCCTATTTTGTGCGACAGCTCTCAGCTCCAACCACGATTTTCCAGTTGTTGCGGCCTCTGCTAATACGGTTTTCCTCCACGTTATTCTAGGTCTTCCGGCTCGACGGGATCCTTGCCGATTCCAGTCAAGGGCCTTTTTGGCTAGATCCTCGTTTTCGCATTTTGGTCGTCTATCTTTTCTTGACCGGCACGGCGCCATAGCTCTTCATTAGGAACTATAGCTTGCCAACGGATTTTTAAGATACGACGTAGGCATCTGCTGACGAAAACTTGTCTTTGTGATGAATTGGGTGACTTTCCATGTTTCGCAAGCGTAAAAAAGAACTGTCTTAACATTGGAGTTAAATAACCGCAATTTTGTGTTAGTTGAGATCTGCGTTGATCTCTATATGCGGAACAGGCATGCATATGCGCTTCGTGCTTTATTTATTCTGGAACTGACGTCGTCTTCTGCCCCGCCATTTTCGGTAATAATACTACCGAGGTAGCTGACGATAAAAGCTAAGCGGGAAAAATTAGACTGCGGTAAATAATCGATAGTAATAATTAAAATGCGTTTAAATTCGTATATATATTCCGTCTTCCAGCGGTTGAAATATATAGTTGTCAAGCGAAGATGAGATTTCCATTTTAAACGTATATCTTTCGAGGTGCTATGCGATTCGGGAAAATTCCTAGTAAGATATGGAGAGCCGTTAATGGAGACAAATCTAAAGGATCGCTAGACATGTATGTTAAAGGTCTAGCGTTAACAGCAAATTCTGCTTCGGTTAGGAACGTTTGAGGTTGTTCGGCCGTAAGAGTTGCACGTCCAATAGTTGATTTCAATACATCCTCCTACACACTCTTGAAGAGGCGTTTATAAAAACCTCACCACCACGGGGCTCGCTCGATGATGAACTTCCAAGAAATTCATTGGTTAGCAGCATATCCCTGTACTGACTCGGACTCGATGGCCTCGCTAAACCCTCTTAACTCCAAGGAAGCGCGTTTAAACGTGACAGCATTATCGGAGATTGTAGGTTTCGGAATACCACGGCGAACGAAGAAACGGCGTAGAGCAAGAAGACAGGATTCTGCATATAGACTAGGAACTAATTCTAGATGAACAGCCCGAACAACAGTGCAGGTCGCTAGCAGGATGTACATTTTACATGTGTCGTTATACTTAGTTATCTTCACGTAGTGAAGTCCCGCAAAGTCGACTCCTGTAGTTTCAAAGGTCCTAGAAGCTTTTTTTTTTTTTTTTTTTCCTGTGTGAGGTATTAGGTCCAAAGGTACTGCGGCCATTTAGTTGGCCTATTGTACTACAACCCCTACACCTCATATTTGTAGGCCAGACCGCCTGAACAAGTTCAGCAGTCTGCCTAGTGGTTTGTCGCTTAGACTTGAGTGTTCGAGCAGGGACTTCTCGAACAAAGAGACCCTGCTCCTCGCTATTGCAGGGCACTCACAGAGAACATGGAGGGCAGACTCATCCTCTTCTAGGCAAAGCCTACATGTAGGGTCCTCTGCCCTTCCTATCTTCCATAAGTGGTAATTTAGGGCACAGTGTCCGGTAATTAAGCCAACAAGTGTCCTAACATCACTCCTGCTGCGCCGTAATAATTCCTTGGCCGTCTTAGGGGACGGCCCTGGAAGGAACCGCTTAGAGTTGGCCAGTCCAGGCGCGGACCTCCAGCGTTCAATATGTTTCATCAAGGTCCGATCGGCCAGGGCCCTTTGCAGCAAGCTGGATGGTGCCCCAATAGCCGGCTCTGGACCAATGAATGCAATATCAGAGCCCTGTTTAGCCAGGGCATCCGCACTTTCATTGCCTTCGAAGCCCCGGTGACCTGGGACCCAGACAAGTGTGATTTGATTGAGAACGCCCAACTCATGAAGAGCACGCTGGCAGTCCCAAACTAATTTCGACTTGGTCCTACGGGACCTTATCGCTCTAATTGCCGCTTGGCTATCAGAGAAGATAAAAATCCGTTTATTTTGGTAGGCCCTTCTTAAGTTCTCATGAGTGCATGCCAGAATAGCGTACACCTCTGCTTGAAAGACAGTTGCCAGAGTGCCTAGACTTATAGCCTTGCTGAATCTGGGACTTTCACTCCAGATTCCTGCGCCTACACCTGTCTCCGTTTTAGAGCCATCCGTGTACCATACTAGCCCGCCCGGCAAAACTTTAGGAAAAGTCCAGGTAAGCCTTTCCTGTATATGTACAGAAGGTTGCTTAAATTTTGAGAATTTATAGGGCATGCCGTCCGATAGCATCTCCGCTTCCGGAATCTCTTCTATGATGTTGATTATTATAGAATGTCCTCGCCCAAGACCAGCGCCCAAGTAACCATTCGCTTTCAGCCGCAGCGCCGCGTTTATGGCGGATTTCTCTACCTCAAGGTGGAGGGGTACCAAATTGAGGAGAGTCTCCAGCGCTGCCGTTGGGGAAGTGTGGATGGCCCCAGTGATGGAGAGGCAAGCCATTCTTTGAATTTTGCTTAAAAAGGTTATGGAACCCTTAAGCTTCGTTCTGTGCCACCAAACTAAAGCTCCATAAGTTACCATGGGTCTTATGATGGTGGTGTATATCCAGTACATGGTTTTCGGTTGCAAACCCCAGGTGGAACCACAAGCTCTGCGGCAAGCCCACAGGGATCTGCGCGTTCTACACATCACAGTGTCCATATGCTGTTTCCAATTGAGTTTGGCATCTAGCGTCACTCCTAAATATTTGGCTTGTTGAGAAAAGCCTATAGTTCTGCCCGCGAATGTAGGTTCCCAAATTCCCGGTAGTGATCGTTTCCTGGTGAAAGGAACTAGGATCGTTTTGTCGGGATTGACTTTTAGACCCACACTCTCGCACCAGCTAGAGACCAGATCAAGTGCCTGCTGCAGGCGCCTTGACATGGCGTCTTCAGATTCACCTGTAATTACTATGACGACATCGTCAGCGTAACCTTGGGCGAAAATGTTCCGACCGTTGAGCAGCTCGAGGAGTTCATCTACAACAAGGCACCAGAGAAGTGGAGATAAAACTCCTCCCTGCGGGCAGCCTCTTGCTATAGTGCCCTCCAGAGACCCCTCAACATGAGAAACAATTAGTTTGCGAGTTCTCAGCATAGAGTCAATCCAGTTGCAGAAAGTGCTACTTAGACTGTGTCTACTTAGAGCCCTAGCTATAGTATCAAAGGATGTGTTGTCAAAGGCTCCCTCGATATCGAGGAAGGCCGTCAGCGCAACTCCTTTGTTTAGAGCTGCCTGTTCAAGCCTGAGCACCAGATTGTGCAGTGCTGTCTCAGTAGACTTGCCCGCCTGGTACGCATGCTGATAGGAACTTAGTGGTTGGCTTTGAAGATAAGTTTCCCTTATCGCCCGGTCGACAATTTTCTCCATTGTCTTCAAGGCAAAAGACGAGAGACTTATCGGCCTGAAAGATTTAGTCAGGGTGTAATCCGAACGCCCTGGCTTAGGTATAAATGTTATGTTGACGTTCCTCCAGACGGATGGGATGTAGCCGTGTGCGAAGGAAGCCCTAAATAATTTGCATAATAAGGGAGTGACTAGGTCGCAGCCCTCCTGTAGCAGAATGGGATAGATTCCGTCTGCTCCAGGGGACTTGTATGGTTTGAACGATCTAATCGCCTCCCTGATAGCTTCATGGTTGAACAAGGTATTTGCTTCTGTCCAGGCGGCTTTGGGCACTTTAGAAAGTTGGCCTATACGCTGCCCAGCAGAAGTTATGTTCTCTTTTGAATAAATGGTTGTGCCTGGGAAATGTGCCTGGAGCAATGTTATCAAGGTTTCTTCCCTAGACTGTGTGAAAGAGCCATCGGTTCTCCTGATGGATCCAAGATCTACCGACAAGCCCTTTGATAAAGCTTTATAGATTTTTGCTGAGTCTCGAATGTCTTCGACACTCTTGCAAAAATTCCTCCAGCTATTTCTTTTTGCTCGTCTGATTGCCCTGTTATAGCTGGTTAGCGAGCTTTTATAACTCTCCCAGTTGCCGCTCTTCTTTGCTGCGTTGAACAGTTTCCTCGTAGCGGATCTTAACTTGGAGAGCTCGTTATTCCACCATGGAGTTTTCCTATTACGCGTCCTCATCAGAACAGGGCAGTTATTGCTGTAAGCAGCAGTAACCGCCTCCGTAAAGAAGTCCGCGGATAGTTCTACATCCATCGTAGATTTGATTGAGTGCATGGAACCCTTGAATATGCTACTGAGTTCGGCCCGAAAGTCTGTCCAGTTCGTATATCTAGGATTCCTGTATGTACTCACATTTTCCAAAGACTCACCCACCATAAAGTAAATGTGTCTGTGGTCTGAGCACGATGGCTCATCTGAGACCCGCCAGTCACTCACGTAAGTGGCAACTTGTTGAGTAGCTAGCGTGATGTCTATAACCTCACGTCTCCTACCGTTGTCGAAGGTAGGATCCGTGCCGCGATTTAATATGTCCAGGTTAGTAGTTAAGAGGTAATCAAAAAGGTATTCGCCCCTTTTGTTCACTCCACTGCTACCCCAGGCATCATGATGGGCGTTCGCATCACATCCTATGATGATCTGCAGACCGCTCCTGTTAGAGTGACCCACGATATCCTTAAGTTCTTTGGACGGTGGTGGGTCTCTGGAGTCATAGGGGAGGTATGCCGAACATAAGGTAATCATGCTCTTGCTGCCCCCCCTGTTAATCTGTATCATCACCACTGCCAGGTCTCTCGACGATTTATCTGTGAGAGGAAAGCAGTTGGTGTTTTTATTGTAAACTACACAGGTCCGAGGGTCGCCGTCCACATCACTGCATGCAATGCTGTAGCCGGTTGCCCGCAAGCCCTGTATAGCACCGTTATTTACCCATGGCTCCTGTACAAGAGCCACGTCGATAGCTTGGGTGGTCAGCACCCTGCAAAGGACTGCCGAGGCAGCCCTACTGTGTTGCAGGTTGCACTGTACCACCCGCATCCTGAGGCTGTTCCCGCTGCTGTGAGCCAGCAGGAGTCTCCTTTTTTGAGCCAATCTCCTTGACTCTAATTCGTCCGAAGCCGTAGAATAGGGACATGCCCTGCTCTTTCAGCTGCGTGAGCGCCCTCTCGTCAATGCTAAGGGCAAGAGTTTGACCGTTCTGGTCCACCTTCCTGCCCATCACTTGCCAAGAGTTCACCTCAATTGGCTGGTTCTGTAATTCCAGCCTGCAGAGCACCTGCTCCGGTTCCCTAACATCGTTAGGAACCCAGAACGTGATTCGCTTATATTTGGGAAGGTCCTTTTCCTCAATTACTCTGAGGTTGGCCCCTTCCCACAACTGAAGCCTGGTGACAGCATTTGTCAACCATTGGCTGGTGGGTTCGTTGGCACAGGTGATCTTGATAAGACCCCCTGCCGCCCTTGCACCCAAAAACTGAGGCGGACAATCGCCTTTACGACTTTTGTCTACCTCACACAGGATGGCATCGCAGACGGAGGATGATTGCTCCTCTGTCAATTTGCCCTCGGGATAGTTGTCCAGGACCACTGCCATGGTGATCCCAGCTAGTTTATCCCGATATGAGGGTCCTTGCGACTCCCCCTTTTTTTTCTTCTTTTGGGGTCCCTGCCCAGCCGGAGAATCCTCAGACCGCTGCCGTTTTGGCAGTGCGTCAGTTGGGTCCAGCATAGGACATAGCCCCCTAGAAGTTGTAGGAGTTTGTGCTACCAATTTCTCGGGTCCAGAAACTTCTGGCAGTCCAGCGGTCGTCCAGGTCTGCTCCTTGGAGCCCCCCGTCCTGACCGCTGTCCTGCCTTGGGTTTGTTGGGAAGGAAGTTCCGCATGTGGGACTCGGGTGTGCTCCGTGGAGCTCCCCAATTCCTCTGCAGCCTTCCTTGCCTTGGCCCTCTTCCTCTTGGCAGCACCGGATTTTTTCTTGCTAGGTTGCACGGTCATACCGACAACCTTGGCCGTTATTTCTTCAACAACATTGTCACCAGCTGCCTGGGCCATTGTTGTTGATTGAGAAGCCGAAGCTTCAGTGCTAGACGAGGTACCTCCAAGGAGTTCCCTCTCCAGCTCTGAGCTGATACTTATTGCATCAGACTCACAACCTCTTTCTTCGTCTGTTTTTTTTAAGATTTTTTGGTCCATAAAAGTCCCACGAGTATGGCAGGAAAGGGAAGGTCCATCCTAACAGAGCCTCCTTATTAGGATAAGGCTATATACAACTGGGTGCGCCCGGTGCCCAGAGGAGATCGTTAGAGACAGTGCACCACTACCCACTGCCACGCAGCCCTCGACACGATGACATTTACATCTTGGCTTGGTAGGCTTTTACCGTCGTTAGTTGGTTATCCAGGGGGCACCACGAGGAGGTGACGGTTCGGTTTTGCCCCCCTCCTAGAAGCTTACAACCTTTCCTTAGGAAGTGGTGCAAATGGCTGTGATGCTGGCTTGCCTCTCCGCAGTCGACATACTTTACATCTAGGCCTCCGTAGCCTAGTGGTAAGGCATCTGGCTACCGTCCCAGAGGTCCCGGGTTCTAGTACCGGCAGCGCCACGGTCCTTCGCCTTTTCCACTTTCCACCTACATTACTTTCCTTCTTTCTTCTTACCTCTTTACATTCCTGATTCCTTTTGTCATAGCCTTCCTTACCCCTTCCCCGCTCCACCAAAGCGCATCTCATCGGTTGGTTGATGAGATTCAACTCGTTTCAGGAGGCATAACACCCCAGTGAGTTGTTTCTCGATGGCCTGATGTCAGAGTCGCGATAGTAATGGTTGGCATTGGGTGGAGTAAAAATATCGCGGCTAGGTTGTGGCAGTTCCTTCCTTCCCGACTAGAGCTGCTGTTTGACACTGCACTCTATACGAAGAAAATAGATTGTCGACAGTATAAAGGGCTTTTCCTGAGCTTCTACATAAAAAAATCTTCCAATCAATTATCCAACATTTCTCAGTTTGGCCAAAACATCATTCACTCCACCATGCAGACTGCGTTCATGTACCTCCGAGACAAGCAATTTGGTAAAGTAAGCTGATTTAGGTAATATAATTGGAAACGCCACTTTGAAATCAAATTAAGCTTTCTGAAAACGACTCCCAAACCTAAGTATATTATTCTGGTCCAAAAAGGGGATAATATCAAAATCTTGGAGCAATTTCGAATTTCGAATTTGCTTGCGGTTGAGTAGAGCTCTGGTTTCCTCTTGTAGCAAATTATTATAATAATGCAACAAAAGGGTACCACTAATAATCAAAATAATGTAACGTGGTCACCCTAACCAAAATAATAAGAATGTAATTGTTCAAGGAGCTGGCTGCCGGAAGATAGGGAAAAAGAGAAAAAAGAAGTTAGTTAATCTCGAGCTTTTAGAACGACCGGACGCGAATAGATAGTAGTCATAGTTTAGTGAACGATTTTGGAATAGCGTAGTGGCTTAAACGAGTGTATGCAGCGAGCCAGTAAAGTGAATAATAGCTCTCTCGGGCGTCGGTCTGGAAAAGGTCCAACGAGCGTCGGTTTAAACTCTTCAAATTTATTGGCTTGAACAAATTTTATCCAATACATCTCAGCGCGGCGAAATTCTTCAGCAGTAAGAAATTTTTATTTTCTTCCATCTTCAAGTCCCAGGAAGCCTTGTAGTTAAGCAGTAATCCGAAGAACTCGGCGATACTTACTGAATTTTGTTAAGTCGCCCTAGGTAGAGTAATGTGATGAATCTCACAAATTCGATGAGCCACATACGGTTGCCATTTTCGATCATCACCACTAATCCAATGCAGCGCTATCCTTGAGTCGGATCACAAGTATGTCGATTCTAAATATACGTTGAGATTTTCGTGGATAAATTTGGCCAACATAGCAGCGATGAGAGCTGCCGTCAGCTTGGGCACTATTAGTTCTTTAGAATCATCATTTTTTAAAGGTGCAACGCGATTCTTGGAATACAAATATGTGATATAAACCGACTGATTATCGGTTAGGCTCCTTATATACGCCACCGCCCCGAAAGCTTGCATACTAGCGTCCACAAAAACATACAATTGCTGGCTTCGTCGCTTTAAAGAATAATCATTCAATATATTTAGTCAGCAAACTTGCTCCACACTGCTTGCATATTAATGGGAAGGGTTCATCCCATCCAACCTTGAGTCTCCAGAGATCTTGAAACAAAATTTTTAATTTTATTTATAAAGAGACCAAGTACACTTAGTGGATTATAAATCCTGGGAATCAGTTGTAGGACTACTCGTTTCGTTGCGTGGCTTATCGTTGAACAAGGAAGTTGTTTGAAAAACACCACCTAACTCTGAGGATCCTCTGGACACTTGGTAATTTATCACGAACGGAAAAGATGTCTCTTACCCGGGTGTCGTTACTGTTCCACTTCCTAATATTCATGGACGCTCGTTGTACAAGCGGGCCTCAGTATATATTCGCACCGTCTGGGGGCGATGAAGACGATGGGGCGGGCATATTGTTGTTTTTTGTATCTCTTTTGCTAGGGAAAGAAATGAAAGGAATTGGCAGAAGAGAGGATTATTATCAAGAACAAAAACAAGCTAAAGTTTTCTAAAGTATACATAGTTCGTTAGAAAAGTTGGCTCTTGTGAAACCCCATGCGACGAAGACGAAGGTCTGTTCCTACACGAGTAAAACCTAGAGTAATAATTCTTAAGTAAAATTTTATGAAAATCTCGAATCCAAAATCTCGGGACACTTCCTGCACGAGGAGAAGTGAAATTTCCCCGGTTTTTCTTGCATGAGAAAGTACAGGAACCGAAAATGGGTAAATTTGTATAATTTTTTGCACCCGTGAGAATAGTTTTCAATTGTTTTTTTAATTTTAATATCTGAAATTGCGCCCGGTACAAGTGCACCATTCGCACCTAAGATAGGGTCGCGTTCTGATTGAACAATTGTTGTAAGATCGGTGTAATTGAAGCCACTTTTTTTCATTGTCTATCGTATTTTCTATTTAAAATTAGACTTAAAAAAACTTTTACATTCATATACATTTATTAACTTTACAGATTCTAGGAGGTGAAGTCTGTCTGTGGACAGAGCAAGTAGACGAAGCCGCTTTAGATTCAAGACTGTGGCCAAGAACAGCAGCAGTGGGTGAAAGGTAAGCCTATTTTAGCTAAAACACAATTTATTAACTTCACTAATCTTATTAATCAATAATTTTTCAAATAAAATAAAATTAAAAAATACTATAAAATTTTAGACTTTGGTCTGATCCTGATGATGAGCATGATATTGAAGCCGTCCCAAGAGAAGTATTTAGTCGAATGTCGGTATTCCGAAATCGACTTGTAGAATTAGGAATAAAAGCAGAGCCAATATTTCCAAAATATTGTGCCCAAAATCCCGGTGAATGTGTATGACCACTGTTTTAAACATTTTATTTAGGCATTTTTTTCTATTATTACACCAAAACAAAAGATAGAACAAATTTGAATTAACATCTATTAAGAACTGATTTTCAAATAACATGGTTTCCAAATAACTAACAAAATATTTAAGAAAATTAATTAAAAAAACATAAAAGACAAAAAATCACAGGCGAAACATAATTTTTCTAGTTCCAGTTTTATCCAATTTACAGTGTTTCATAATTTTTTAAAAATCCAAATGAGCTGTACCACTATGAGTACAGGCCAATTATTGAATAAAATATAATTTATTTTAATGGTTCATTCGTATTCATAGTTTAAAAGAAGTCGTAAACAGTAGGTGACCATTTGAGTATTTTATTAATTCTTTTTTTTTAATATTATATAACAAGAGTTGTGTTACTTAATAACGAGAAAACATTTATAGAAACTACATATTTCATAAATGATAGTTTAGTTGTTATTTATTCTAAAAAAAATATTACAGTAGTCAATATATATTTTTTATAATTTAACAATTTAATATAATAGTTACACATGTGCACATATAGAAATAGAAACAGAAATTAGGGAATGCGCTTTTGAAAGGATATTTAAATACAAATCTATTTTTAGTAAGAAATTTACCAAAATCAAAAAATACTTTTCAATATTTTTAGTCAATCGAAATTCGAAATTGTTCTTGTTTACAAACGACTAGGCTTACATTAATTTACCAATACAAAAAGAATTAGTATTGAAATTAGTGGTAGCGAATAGCAACTACGATGACGACGTTCAGAGTGATTTGATCAATGGAAGTATGAAGAGAAAGCATAGACCAAGAAAAAGCTATTGCTATTATGCTCTCTTTTTTTCTATACAATTATGCTCTCTGTCTTTCAAATTACTCAAGAGAATCAAAATCTCTGCCTATTAGACGAGTCGTACTAAACTTCTTCGATTTTTTGGACCTGAATGCGGGCTCATACATGTGACATCTGTTATGATTACCAGGAACAAGGCGATTAAAGAAGAATACCAAAGCTACTGTTTCTATGAGAGAATGGGGTGACCCATGTGGTGAACAACACGGCCAAGTTACGGCTATTGTATACATATTCTATAATAGGGAAAGCAGCGCCGGCCCTAGCCTTTGTTCAGGGTGGAGCGGGACTGTCTTTCGGGGCTTTTTGGTCGACGCTTTCACATAAATTGTATTTCGGGTTGTCGTATGATGGTGTTTTATCTGGACAAGCTTCATATTGGAACCAGTCTTCATTTCCTTAAAGGATTATACCCTCCCCCTCTTGCGAGCCTTTTCGGGCTGGGGCTATCTCACTAAGGATTTAAGCAGTGGTTTTAGGGTCAGCGGTGATCAGTCATCAGCGGAATAGGGGGAACAACATATAGTATAACATGCACGTGCCGCAACTATTTCGGACTGATGGAAGATCATAACCTCCTAGCGGTGGCCACTGGTAACTATCCTATGAGAGAGATAAAAGTAGCAATTGAGTTTCCTCTTTAATATACCAAATGATAGGAAAACTTTACAAAGGTTACTGGGACTAACGCCCTACTTCAGAAGATTTATAGTACACTAGGCAGGTGAAGCAAAGCCGTTCAGAGAATTGCTAACAAAGAAGTCCATGTTTAAAATGGACTTAAATGAATTTAAAGCATTCAAAGTAATATTGGTAAAAGCACCAGTGTTGAAATTATTTGAACAAAAGGGCATACGGAGATTCATGCCGATGCTAGTAAGGACGAATTCGGGTCAATTACTCTTGCAACGGGATAAAGGATCAACAATTGCATTCAGTGCAATACATGAGTCGTAAAGTAAACTCAGCCGAAAAACGCTTTTATTCTTACGACCTAGTAGTTCTCGCCATAGTACTATGTACTAGTACGCCATAAAGAAGCTACGTTCTGTGGAGGAAACTTTCGCCACGACCATGAAAAAGGAGATGTTTCACTGAGAGTGGCTAGATGGGCTATGTTTCTAAAATAATTTAATTACCAGATTGAAGATTGTTCAGGTACTAAAATGTGGCACGTAGATGCGTTGAGCAGAATTGCAATACCAATTGTCGATATGTCAACTTACCTAATTCAACAAGCACAGAATATTTAAGAGCTGTAAGAGAGATATTAAAGACCTGCGCTCATGAAGATTTTACGTTAAACATGATTTTTTATTTAAGAATCCAAGTGAAGAGTTAATTGTCCTTCCTGCATCAATGGAAGAGGAGATCATTAAATCTGCTCACAGGCACGACATTTTCAGCTGCTAGGACCGAAGTCTTAATCAGAAAAACCTACTTTATTCCCGAACACTCCATCCATTCAATGGCGCTATATAGCCTTGGCTTCGTCTAGCACATTTCTGCAACTTTGATGGTCCCTCGCAGCATGCCTCCAGTTCGAATGTTAAGCCTCTGTTGTCCTCTTGGGCTTACCTACCTCTATATTTCCTGAAATTTCTATTACCATAAGCCGTTTTGGTGTCCTCCATCCTCATTACGAGGCCGGCAAGTCTCAGTTCGCTGGCCTGGGAAAAGGAAGGAAAGCAAGCAGGAAGCTATAGTATACTAGATATACCGTTAAATCCTTGGCGGCCGTCTCAAGAGTGCGGGTTACCACTTTCTTCACAACACCCTTGACATGGGTATCAAATGAAAGGGTATGATAAGTAGAATAGAATAAGCAATGTAGTACACGGTGTCCGTGGCAGAATTAGGATTTCAACTTCTAACTATTGTTAAACCATTGGGCGGAGGCGCGTTTGATTTGTAATTCGTGCGGGTTAATTTAGTCACAATGTCGCAGACTGTTGAACAACGAGCTTTCGCAATCGAAGCGTATGTCAAGGGAAATGATTCTTGGCCTGTTGCTCGCCGTACATTTTGTTCGCGGTACAATATTCGTCGGCTACGCGATGCGCCCAGTGAAAATTTGATTCGGTTATGGGTGCGAAAGTTCCGAGCAACAAGTTCAGTAGCAAACAATTTGCGGCCAGAGCCCAGCCGAAAGTCAAGAAGCGATGACAACATTAAACTCGTCGCGAACAGTTTGCTTGAAAATTCGTCCCAGTCGGTACGCAAGAGGGCGACTGCTCTAGAACTACCAAAAACAATTGTTCATGAAATACTGAAAAACGATCTTAAATTTCACCCCTTTAAACTTCAAATTATGCAAGCACTTAAGCCCAATACAATGCAATGATTACAATTTGCGTAAACACTTCTGCGAAACAATGTTACAGCGATTTCGTAGGGTAAACACAATTTCGGAGACATCTCATGGCCACCAAGATCGTCAGTACTCACTCGCAGCCACCTCCCCTCCCCTGGATTTTTTCCAATGGGGGTACCTCAAGAGTAAGTTTATTGTACAAACATTTCTGAACTGAAAGAGAATATCGTTCGGGAAATAAACAACATTCAGCCATCACTTCTCCAGCGCGTTGCGCGAAATTCGGTCGACAGATTCCAGAAGTGTTTACGACGCGGCGGGTAACATTTGGACGGAATAATTTTTAAAAACTAAAATCCGCATTCATTATCTTTACAACGCAGGTTTAACTAAATGAATATATTATGTAGTTTTTTTTTATTTCATTTTGAATTCCTAATTCTGCCACCGGGCACCCTGTATTCTCAATATACCGTTAGATCCATGGCGGCCGTTTCGAGACTCATGTACCCGTTCTTTGAGGCACTACATCTGTGTAAAATTCTCGAAAATATCTCGAAAAATAACAAGTTAATGGATGGTTTTTATTGGCTACTTTTGGCTTATTGTAGGTACAGCGAGGCGTACCGGGTCCCAGCTAGCGATATTATAAATATTCAAGTTGAATTTTCTTCATACAAAAGGCGTTTCGTTTCTACGCCACTGGTAACTTGGCACCCACCCTAATTCATTACAATTGTAACAAAAAGAACCAATAGAGCAAATTCAAATACAAACTTTAAATTTGTACTTAAAACAGGAAAATATCATTCATATTCAACATAAAACAATTTCCTTTTTTGCTAAATACATATTGCTTATAAATTAAAATTCTAAAATGAAAAACAAAAACTTAATTTTTCGTATTCTTAGGATTTATAAAACGAGTTTGAGTTGTTTAGTTAAATATCTTTCAAAAGTGCATACCTTAGTTCTGGGAATAATAGTCTCATACATACAAATCTATCAACCTATCTATAGTTATCCTAAAAAATAAACGAATTTCAATTATTTTATTTAAACAAAAAACACTCCAAGCACAAATTAAAAAAAGAATAATTCTAAAGACATAACAGTTAAATAATAAATATAATAATAATATTAAATAAACAAATCACTGACAAGAAAGTCCTTTAAAAAAAATCTATATATATATTTTTTTGTGTTATTAAATTCATTTATTTACATACGTATTACAAAAAAAAATTTAATTTATATAAAAAAACATAAATTTTATAAACAAAAACGCACACTATGAATTAATAATTTAGTGATAGATATAAACACACACTCTTTCATTTATTTTTGCTTCAGAGAAAATTATATAAAAGGAGATGAAAATGTTATGGCAAAGCTATTCATTTTTAGGGATAAAGTGGCAATATTGTAAATTTAATTTTTAAGTAAAACAAAAATGGTTATTTGTGTCTATTTAAAAAAAAAATGAAACTATTTTTAAACCTTGTTAGTGGAGTCAGATGAGCAAAACATAAGGAATTGTCTCCAGAGTAAAATTTTTTTTTTGGAACATGTTAGTTACATCGAATACTATACGAAATGGACATTTTCTACCTCTAGCAACCGCCGCTACGTAAGTTATCGGCCATTATGTCAAAAATTTACCATTTTGGTCGTTCTTTCTAAATATAAATGCGTATATCTCGGCATGTGTAGGTCCGAAAAAATTGAAAAAAATAGAGGTTGTTCGTTATGATATTGGCTACCAGCGGTTACAATATGAAATCCTTATCTGCTCACATAACCTCAAAAAAATCAAAAACTAAAGAAACTACAGAATTTTGGTTTTTTGGTGATAACTTCGAATATTTTTAGTGAAATTTGATGAAATTTTCACAAGTTATACTTTATAATGAGAACAATAACTGGTTAAAATTTCAAGTCAAAATATCTAATACAAGGCTCAAAAATTGACTTCAAATTTGAAAATTGATTGGCCTATCAGTTTTGTACATCGCTTCGTATGAGGTTCTTACTTTTTTTAAAATGTAGCTTCTTTTATGCACTTTTGATGGTGAAAAAGAAAAAATTTTAAACTTGAAGAAAAGTGAAAAAAATCGAATCAAAAATCGACAATTTTTGCATTTTTTCGTCAATTTCATCAAATTTCACTAAAAATATTCGAAGTTATCACCAAAAAACCAAAATTCTGTAGTTTCTTTAGTTTTTGATTTTTTTTGAGGTTATGTGAGCAGATAAGGATTTCATATTGTAACCGCTGGTAGCCAATATCATAACGAACAACCTCTATTTTTTTCAATTTTTTCGGACCTACACATGCCGAGATATACGCATTTATATTTAGAAAGAACGACCAAAATGGTAAATTTTTGACATAATGGCCGATAACTTACGTAGCGGCGGTTGCTAGAGGTAGAAAATGTCCATTTCGTATAGTATTCGATGTAACTAACATGTTCCAAAAAAAAAATTTTACTCTGAAGACAATTCCCTTTTCACTAAAATTTGATGCTCATCTGACTCCACTATGTGTATTATTTGTTGATTCAATTATGTGAGAGCAATTTTGTCTGAAAAATTATAAACAAAAAAAAATTAATATTTCTAATTATGAATTGATTGAAAACCAGAAATTATAATTTTATTTTATTTTTCATTTTTATTAATAATAGATAAAAATTTAAGAATTATATTTTAGCAAAAACTGATAAATGAAACCGAGATTTTATAGGTAACGTTAGTGATAAATTATGTGTAGCGAAAACAAAAAATATTTAATTTGATTTTTTCGTATTTTTTTTATATGTATACTTTCCTTTATCTTGCTTGCAAAATGCACATACACTGCGCGGCACTTGATTAGCCTCACTTTAAATTTTGACTTGAATCGCACTGGAATGATACAATTTCTTGGAAATCACTTCCACAACGTTTTTTTAGCTCTTTTTACGTGATTTTTATTTATTGAGAAAAACAGAAAGGACAGGAATTTCGGTTTTTTTATTTTAGCCGCTTTTGCCATAGGACACTTGATTAACTCTCACCTGAGAAAATAGATAATAACACGCCAAATTTTTAATGTTTTTTAATTTTTATTTTTAACCGACTTCAAAAAAGAGGAGGTGTAGGTATTTTTTGGTCCTGTTCACGCATAACTTTGTAACGCAATATTTTTTTTTATTTTTTCTATAATTGTTTGAAAGGGGAAATTCCCACGGTGGTTCCGTGCAATGTTTTCGCAATTCTGATAAAGGAGTTCGAAGTTAGGCATAAATTAGTTCAACCTGAACATTTCATAGGCACCGAACAAATTACTTTATTGTTGTAAATCTGGTAGAAGCCCGGTGGGGGAGGGCGTAGACCGTCGGATCCTCAACAACGCGTTAAACAACGCCCATTTTCCAGGACACTGGAAGACGGCAGTTGTGTACCCAATACCCAAAAAATCTGGTTGCCTGTAAAGTCCATATACGGGCGAAGTTTTTACGTGACAACGTCTTCTCTTTCTGAACCTCTCTATACTGAAATTCAACTGTTTTTAATCTGGGTAATTCTGTTAAGGATAGGACGATGATATGAGAAATATGAAATGAAAGGAAGTGTTTCCATTGTGATGTGCCTTGCGAAAGTCAAGTCGATGATTGTTCCTTTTAATGTAGTTGACTTAGAAACATCTGATACGCATTCGAGATTGTACATATCTTTCATGAATTTGAGAAATCTGTCGTCAGTCTTCACATTGGTGTTGAAATCACCACACAGAAGGACTGGTATGCTAGAATCAACTTCCAGGAACGGATGCACGGACTGGCTGTTGTGAACATACGGATTGAGTCCTTGGGATAGTAACATTCCGATGTCCTGCACCCTAGCTCCTGGATGAATATATACAGCGCTGAGGACAAACTTGAAGATAGTATCAGCGGTAAAGCAAGTAACTTCAGCCAAGCACATGTCATCTGCAGTTACGATGTGACGAGCTGCGTCTGTAATCGCAATTTGGACTACTTTTGCTGTAGATGTCGATGATAATTTGCGATAGATCGCTACTCCACCAGCTGCGTTGGTATCTGAGTTTGTTTGATTGTTCTTTCTGGATATGCACTCATAATCCTTGATTGGAACTGGTTCACGATTGTCTCGCATCCACGTTTCGGTCAGTACTAAATAGTCAGATCTTGGTATCACTATATCCGTTTCCATGTCCATGGCGTGGGCGCTTAAACTTTGACAGTTGATATTCGTCACGATAGTTTGTCCAGCGTCGATAGCGTCATCGCAAAATTTTACTGCTTTTTTGGTGATTGTGTTGAGAGGGTGTCGACCAAGTCGATTGTATTCATCGCGGATATCTCGCGTAGTGTCTGAGTCGTTTCCTTGTCGACCATGTTTGAAATTGAAGCAAGAATCCTTGTGCGTAATGATGTGCAAGCCGTTGATACTGGTTACGCGACTCATGGCCACATACACCAATTGTTGTGGTTGCTTGGGAGAGTACTTATAAACGATAACTTCAAATGTCCCACCTTGGGACTTGTGGATCGTAATGGCACAAGCAGGCACGCATGGAAACTGTTTTCGTTTGCATTTCACTGATTTAGACAGTGTAATGTTAACAATCTTTTTGTACACTGGTACCCAATAGACGGACAAAGTATTTGGTTTGCTAAGCACATGTGGTCGACATTAGTTTGAGCAACACTAATTCTTTCTGCCGCGACAGAAGAGGACACCATAATTGATTTCAACGTTTCGTTGGCAGTAGACAACTTAGCTTTTTCACTTAACATATACTTGCGTTGTCTTGCGGCGGCTGCTTTTGCAAATGCTGCCGTCTGTTCTGGAGTTCTGCTCGACGTTTTCTATTCTTAAGTCGTCTCTCGGCATCCGTTTGGGTAGTATGGGTTGTGTGAGGGATAGCGAAAGGTGTTGCAGACGTTGATGGTACATTATCCTCTGTCTCTATCGGTGTACTGGACGTTGAAGGTAATTGCACATCTTGATCGATCACAAAAAGCGTAGTAATTTCTGCTTAGATAAACATAATAAGTAATATTGTTTAACATTTTCTCATTATTTATATTATGACTATACCTTTTTTGTTTGAAACATTTAATTGAGTTGGATTAATTGTTTATAAATTGTTAGTTAACATTTATCAAGCCGTTAATTAATTAAACAAATGTTGAAGAGGTTTAAACACATCTAAACTCAAGATTTGTAATATCGTTAAACCTTATTTCAAGTTATAAATAATCTGTCATTTAATTAATGTTAATTTAATTGTGTTTAAATGTGATTGTTGTAAATGACATTAATCTAATCAGTTTACTATTTCATGACATACTCAGTAGACGAAAACTTACCGTACGTCGTTAATTGTGAATGGACGTCAGCATCTGAGTGTGACATGTTTTTCGTAAATGCCTTCCAGCTGCACCGATTTATAAGACGTTGTCACGTCAAAAAGGGTAAAGATAAAAGTAACCCTGCTAATCTTCGGTCAATTAGCTTGCTTCCGAATATCAGCAAAGTGTTTGAAATCGTGATTAATAGATCATTATCCAAATGGATTGAGGAAAAATAGATAATTCCCGTTAACCAGTTCGGTTTTAGGGCGGGACATGACACCAGTCATGCCGTATCGAATTTGGTATCAGACATACACTGGAACTTCATGAAAGGCCAGTGTACCGGAGCATGCCTGATCGATTTTGAGAAGGCATTCGATAGGCATTTTCTCCCCAACTCTCATACCAGCTTCGCTGACTGAGTGGGGATGTTGAAATAGTAAAAAATAATGATGTTAAAAATGTATTTGTAATCCTAGTCTATTAATAATAATAAATAAATAAATAAATAAATAAAAAACAGTATGGATCGAAGGTCTTCTCTACAAACTGGTCAGACTCTGCATGTCAGGACCTCAGCTATACACGATTTATAATATGATCTCAAAGAAGAAGTTCGTCGTCAAAAGTGGCAACCTCTCATCCAGTAGGGCCTTTGACATTAAAAATGGTCTGCAACAGGGTGTGGTAAACTCGCCGCTCTTATTTAATATCTTTACGAGTGACCTAATCAGTTCACTCCGCTTCGCTTTAGCGTATGCGGATTACCTGATTGTGTACAGGACGGGGCCGAAGATTGGAGTGATCCAGACGCTCCTACAACGGGACTTGGAAACAATCGAACGTTATAGTGATGATTGGAAACTGAAGATCAATGTTAGCAAATGCGAATCGATCCTCTTTCGTACTGTTCTAAAAAGAACTTCCTACGATGTACAGAGGAACTGGAAAACTTTTAAAATTTCTAACAATGCTGGACAAGCATTACAAAAAAAATCCGAAGTGAAATACCTTGGGCTTTGGCTGGATCAATACTTGTATTTCAACAGAAATGAAAGTGCTGCTCTTGACAAGGCAAACAAGGCGTTTCACATGACTAAAAGGGTTTTTTTTATAGCAGACACCTAGCTCATCGGTAAAGGTGATCTGTTACCAAGCCTTTGTTAGACCGATTTTAACTTATGGTTGCCCTGTGTGTTTCAACATATTCCCCTTTTATATGGGAAAGCTTCGGGTTTTCGAAAGACAATGCTTACGGGCGTAATTAAGGTTGTATCGGACACCAGAATCTGGCTTCACGAAATTTCACGCCAACAATGTTCTTTACGATAAGGCAGTTGTTAATAGGATCGACAACTTCATAATCAAGTTGAATCATATTATGTCCAGTCTTCAAAAGTGATTATTCTTTCTAGATCCATTCTGATGTTGTTAAGAATTACAAACAATTATTTCATTTATTATTATTATTTGTGCATTGCCGGATTGGTTTTTTTCTGAAGTCGGTTTAAAAAGAATTATTATTAATAGTTCGTGTGACCTCCGATATTACGAACCACCTCGATGAGGTTCAACTCGTTTTAGGAGGCATAACACTCCAGCGAGTTGTTTCTCGATGCCCCGATGTCAAAGTCGCAATAGTAATGGTTGGAAGTAGGTGGACTAAAAATATCTCTGGTAGGTTGTGGCAATTCCTTTCTTCCCCGACTAGAGCTGCTGTTCGACATTGCACACTCTATACAAAGAAAATAGATTGTCGACAGTATAAAGGGCTTTTCCTGAGACTCTAATCGATATATATTTATGTCGGGAGAAACATCTGGCCAATCTAGAACACCTATGTTTTTGTCGTCAAACCACTTCCAGGATGTGTAACTGGGGCCAGTTCACGCAATTCGACGTCGACTGAAAACGACGCGTTAAATGTCGTTTTGGGTTCACGCAAGTCGACGTTTTATGTTTGTCGTTTTAAAAGTGTCGTTAATCTTCTCGACGCCAAATTTGGCGTCGAATTCATTTATTGTTGTATTAAAAACGAGTTGTGGTGCCAATTAGAGCAGAGCAGAAATAATTTTACACAAATTTTTTTACAGTTCTGAACGAGCAAAATGCAATAGAAAAGGAAAAACTATTAGTTGAAAAATAACAAGAAGAGTTAGATGTACAAAAATAAATTCAGAGTTGAGATTTTCCAATATTATTATGAATTTGTTTAATTAATTAATTTAATTTCTCACGTTATTGAAGTTTTAGTATTATTTGTAGCTTGTGGATAATGTGAAAAGTGCAGCGGTTTCATTGGATTTTGCATACCTTTAGGAGAAATTATTTTGGGAAAACGACATTCGACACGTCTGCTTACGTGAACCCAAATTCAACGTCGTAGAAATTAATTTTGTTTTCATAAACGTCGATGTCGACGTCGAGTGTCGAATTGCGTGAACTGGCCCCAGGAGAGATGCGCCCATACTGCTGTATGGATAGATGCGTTCTCATGCAGGAAAATCCATCTCCGAAGTCAGATATTTCATGAAAATGTATTGTTTCTACTTCCAGCAGCTCTATGTACTTTTCCACGGTCTGTCGACCTTCCAAAAATAACCAAATATATCGCTCCATAAAATGAAATGACAGCCCATACCATAACGCAACCAAAAGTGCTGTGACGACGGGACAAAAACAAGTCCGACTTATCGACCTCAAATCTTGGAAATAATGCTGGAATCCATCAGGCCCATCTAGATTGAACTTCTTCTCGTCAGAGAATATCACGTGCTGCCAATCGTATTTCCAAGCAAGATGACTTCTGCAATATTCCAGTCTAGCAATTTTGTGACGCCAAAGTAAATGAGGGTTCTTCTTAAGTTTTTGACGTCGAAGATGCGGGCACTGTTGAATTTATTCTTTCTACTGTTCGCACACTTGCAGAAGTCGCTGCTGTCGCCTTGATTTTTGATGCATAAACAGCAGAATTTGACGCTTCACCCAAAATTGACCTTTGTTCTCGCTCTGTGGTTGCTCGTGCAGTGCGTCCTCTTCGGTTTCTTCCATAATTTTCCGGGTCTTTTAAAAAATTATATCTCCAAGGATCTCGGACAATTTGCCTGTTGGAATACTGTTCATGTTTAAAAGCAAAAATTTTTCCAATCTCGCATTCATTCAATGTTTTTCCCAAATTCCTATCCTTTCTGTTTCCGGTTTTTTTCTCAATAAATAGAAATCACGTAAAAAGAGTTAAAAAAACGTTGTGAAAGTGATTTCCAAGAAATTGTATCATTCCAGTGAAATTCATGTCAAAATTTAAAGTGAGGGTAATCAAGTGTCGCGCAGGGTACATGGTAATAGGTAATATCATTATGGTTTTCTTTTTTTTTAATTCTTAATTACTCAAAATATATACAAAATATATAAAAAAAAATATTTTATTATTTATTTAAATATGTCTGTAGATCGTGCATAAAGAAATATAAAATTGTTTAACTCCAAGCTTTATATAAAAAAAATTCAATCAATATTTTTAATACCTATTAGAAAAGTAATATTTATTGTGAAATCAAGTTCAAAAAAAAGAGAATGTTAGTTGAAAACATATACAATTCTAGATGTATTTAAAAGATTGCATACCAACTAGTGATTTATTTCTAATCTGATCTTTTAAAATTATATTGTTTAAATACATATGTACATATCGTACACTTAGAATGAAAGTGACCTAACTCAAAATTCCTTTAACTTCATTTGATATAAACTGACCCTTAAAAAGCCCTCTAAGTCTAAAACTCTAGGGTGAGAAATAGCCCGAATTATGTGTAAAAAAGGGGACTACGTATATATAGGTCACTTTTGTTGATCGTACTATTCACCTTTGCATGAACACTGTACTTTCTTGTTCATTTCTCTCAAATTATAATTTTTGAGTTAGGTCAGTTTCATTCTAAGAGTGCGGTATATGTTTTAAAACAATTTGATATTAGCTCAGATGTTAAATAAGTACAATGGTTTAGATTTTTTACTAATATACAATTATTCAGTTATCGTAATTATAAAAAATATTTTTTTTTGTATAAGAGTTTTCAGGGAATAGTAGATTATTAATAATCAAATTTAACATCTACGGTCCCATAAGTAGGTATAGTGCTAAATAGAACTATTTTGTTTAATTCGAAAATAATGAAACGTATTGAATGCATTAAAAGAAGCTCTGCCAACTACTCAAAAAAGAAAAATGTAAATACATACATATAATCAAAACGCAAAAATGATTTTTTCGAAAAATTTCACATTTTTTGTTAAAAGTCAGTTTTTCGAAAAATTAGATCAGCAATAGAAATTGAGATTTGCCAAAAAAAAGGTCGAGTTTTTCGAAAAAGCTCGATTTTCAAATTTAAAATTGTTTCTTGTTTACCATCATAAAGTGCATAAGAGAACCTACATTTAAAAAAAGGAAGAACCTCATACGATGCGATGCACAAAACTGATAGGCCAATCAATTTTCAAATTTGAAGTTAATGTTTGAGCCTTATTTTAGATATTTTGACTTGAAATTTTAACCAGTTATTGTTCACGTTATTAAGTATAATCTTTGATAATTTCATCAAATTTCACTTAAAATATCCGAAGCTATTACCAAAAACCCAAAATTTGAGCAGTTTCTTCAGTTTTTTTTTTTTTTTGAGGTTATGTGTGCTGATAAAAATTTCATATTGTAACCACTGGTAGCCAATATCATAACGAACAGCTTCTATTTTTTTCGACCTACACATGCCGAGATATACGCATCTATATTTAGAAAGAACGACCAAAATGGTAAATTTATGACATAATGGCCGATAACTTACGCAGTGGCGGTTGCGTGAGGTAGGAATTGTCCATTTTATAAAGTATTCGATGTAACTAACATGTTCCAATTTTTTTTTTTTTTAACTTGAAGCAATTCCTTTTTCACTAAAACTCGATACTTATCTGACTCTGTGGAATGGCTGTTTTTCAACGTTCCACGCCATAAACCACGAAAACTCAGTAGTACTAAGAGAGTTAATTTATACGAGTATTTCATAAAATTTCTGTGCTGTTCTGACGGAAAATTTAACACTGCCTTCATCCGCGTTTTATAGAAATTTAAAAGTCGTTCTTTCTTTCGTGACCTCCACCTGCCGATACATCTTTTCTATATCTGCAGTAAAAACGAAACGTGGGAATCTGAACCTTATGAGGATTGAGAATAGTTCGTCCTGGATTGTCGGACCCTTTTGAAGAACATCATTTAGTGACAAGTTTGAGGTTGTTTTGGCTGAAGCGTCAAACACGACACGCAACTTAGTTGTACTGCTATCAAGCTTGGTTACGCAATGGTGTGGCAAGAAGTAATGTGGAACTCCTATGTCTTTGGGATCTACTGCTGTCATGTGCCCCAAAGCCTCATACCCTCTCATGAAATTAATGTACTGCTGTTTGACATCGGGTTGACGACCAAGCCTCCTTTCAAGCGAATAGAATCGTTGCAATGCGATTTCCTTTGATTCACCTAGAGCATGTGGATCTTGCGAGAAAGTAGTTGTGCGTGTGACATTTTGATTGAAATGGCCTCTTGTTAGTCCGAGGCCTTCATCTGCTGAATCAACTTCCTCTAATTTCCAAAAATTTTCGAGTTGTTGCTCCGTTCTCTCGTCCTCACTGCAGATGCCACATAAGGCGTAAGATGTCATGTTATCTTGTATAGGCCCTGCTACGATCCATCCAAAAACAGTGTTTTGAAGTGTAGGCAATCCCTTGCCAAGTTTTATTTGTCCCACTGCTGTAAATCAAGAAAGATTTCAGCTCCGATTAGTAGGTCGATGGTACCAGGTTCATCGAATTTCGCATCGGCCAACTGAATATTATTTGGGATACACCAGCTTCTCTTGTTGATATGATCATCTGGTTGATTGGATGTAATGCTCTGAAGGACAAACGTTTCTAATTGTGTTGAGTAATTTTTGATTCTGGAGTGCAACTGTAGGTTCACCCGATGCTGTGTCTTCTGTCGGATTTTGCAGACTCCATTCACATACATCACTTATAGAATATGGTGTAGGTTCAGCCGTTTAGATAGTTCTTTAGTGATGAAATCAAGTTGTGAGCCTGAGTCCAAAATGGCTCGACATTGCACACGTTCGCCTTTGTCATTGCTTACTTCGATGAATGCTGTGCCGAGCAACATATATCTTCGCTTTGTTTTCTGGGTTTGAGTTTGAGAAATCCAATAGTGCCTTCATGGTTGTCGTAGTTCTAGGTGAATCTAATGAGTCCTCAAATAACGCATGAGTTGTTTTGTCGAATTTTTTGATGAACAGGTGTATCAAGATCGGATCCCAGGTTGCAGTGGATACTCCTATCTTTTCCAAAGCAAATATACACTCATTCGTCACATCATGAAGACTTTTGATGGATTTGGCAGATTGGTTCTGCGTGCCTGGTTGATCCCACAGTTTGTTGAGCAATGCTGTGCACAATAAGTCTCTGATTATTGTATAGATTGTTTAAAATATTCCATGCTGTGCTATAATTTGCTTCTGATAACGGAAGATGCTTGACCAGTGTTCTGGCTTCCCCACTTAGATTGCTGGTGAGGTAAAACATCTTTTCCGTCTGACTTATTGCCTTCGTGTGAATCATCTGATTAAAAAGATCATGGAATTGTGTCCATTTAGTGTAATCACCATCGAAAATCTGCAAGGTTACTCGTGGCAATTTGAATTGATTGTGAGGTTGTTGTATGTTCTGGGTTTCTGTTCCTCTTGTGTCGAGGTTCTCATGCAATTCTACAAGAGTGTCCTGCACCCAATCGTAGAGGTCATCATACAACTCCCTGATGTAGTTGAGGGAAGGCTCTGTAGTTTCTTCCCAAATTTGCCGATCGGTCTCTGTGATTTCGTCAAAGCTCTTGCTGATCACCTGAATTTTGAGTTCATAGTAAACTCGCGAATGGCTTCCTGGAGCGCTGTCTTTGTAGTCTTGTAGAACTCGGGTGAGTGATGCCATAGAACGTTGTTGCCTTCGAACCCTTTTAATTATCTCTGCCTGGTGATCTGCTGAAACGTCTGATCTTGGAATCTGCTTTTGTTCAATTTTCGACGGAATGTCCTTCCTGCCTCATTCTGTTGATGTGTGAGAATCCGACGGCTGTGTGTCTCGTCGACTTGCGCTGGCACTCAACTCATCTAACCCTTGTGTAAGCTGCTCCTTGAACTGGACGTACAGCTTCTCAATAACAGCGAAGTAGTCCTTGGCGAAGTAATCATTCTCACGATTTTCTGGCTCGAGCTCAAGTAATTGTTGGTGGTTGGCTTGGAACTCACTCCAATGGCCTTCGAGCAAGTCCAACCGGATGGAAAAATATTGGGTGATTGTCTTCCTGCTGGCAGCATCCTTCCTGAAGTTCCTGAAACTATTTTGGATCTGCTCGCCTAGAAACGATTGAGTATCCAAAAGGCCGTCCATGCTGAATCCTGTCGATGGTCGCTGTAACGTCCTTCGGATGTTGGTTTGTGTGTGAACGTGATCTGTCTTGGTACAATCACGTCGGGGTCACCAGATGTTTTTTGTAGAGCGAAGAAACTCTTTTGCTTATCCGCTATTAAATTGGTAGATCAGGGTGTAACACCGTGATCTTTGATGCGCTGTGTAATAGGTGTAACACCTAAACACAAGTGTAGCTGTATGATAGAAAAAAGAAGTAGCTCTGCAGCCACTTCTATCTCAAACGTCTGAATTGCTTCGACTAAATTCGCTATTTTAAAACAATTTCTTTTATACTTATGATAATAATAAACAAAACAACAAAAAATAAAATGACTCTTCCTTCAGCAGACAATTGTCTTACAAATAAATGCTAAGTTGCAATTTTCGATTGAAGAAGATTTTCGTACAAACATTTTTCAAAGTGAAATTTTACCCGTTGAGGCATCATGTTACCGTTCGAGATAATTGAAAATTTTATGCATTATGCTTATGTGACATTTTTAATGAGATTTTAAATTCTTTTAGAGACAAAAAATAAGATAAAAAATATGGACTTGACAATTTCAGCAAAATGAATATGATTTTGATAATTTATTTGTTAATAAGAACTTAAAATTAAATTGATGGTATTTGATGATTCTTAACAACCTCTATTTTTAAGATTACGGTTTTTGTAGTCATTGGATTTGATTTTCCACAGAGCCGGGTGCTTTTTGAAGATTACTATGAAATTTATAATCAATTCCTTAGAATTATTAATTTTGTCCGTCAGTTTCATAAACACATCACGTATGCGTTATGAGTCCATCATCATCATCGGGGGTGGGTGTTGGAAGAGGCTTCTTGTTTAATACAAATACAACTTATCGGAAGATTTTCATTAAAAATTTCAATAATGTTAGAACTGCCGTCAGTTTTCGTGTCTTCAGTGATCCTCTTTTTGTATTTAAATATAAAATAAATTAGAATTTCAAGTTGAAAATATAACAATTTTGTTGAAGATATAGAACCAAAATATATGTTTACTGAAATTGCAATATAACGAAGATTTAGAATCATTCATATTTAAAAATTATTCTCTTGAGTTCACTTAAAACAAAATAGCTTATAAACGACAGGAAGGAGTTTTTATTAAATACATTTACGTTCACTAGTAGTGTGCCTTTTCGATCACTTAAATTAATCTTAATTTTATTATTTCACATATTTGTGTACAGTTAAATCAAAAGACATATTTTAAATAAATAATAAAAAATAATATACATATAGGTTATATAGTCAAGATAATGCATAATTACATATTATGTTTCATACTTTCCAAAAAAAACAAAGCTAAACAAAAAAATAGTAATCCCACATTCCAAACAATAAGCATCATGTATATACATATATATAATATATATTAAATACAATTGTACATAGATTAACAACAAAATATAAACAACAACAACAACAACAAGATAAACTAAACGTAGAGATTTATAGTTAGAACAACAAAATGTTTATAAGGGAAAAAATATAGCAAAAAAAATACGATATTATAAAAAAAGAGAAAAAAAAAAATGTAAGTTTTTGAGTGATACCATGTGACCTTAAGCATTATAAAAAAAAAATAAATATTTAATAATATAAAATGAAAAATAACTGTTAAACTTAAGATGTTATTTTTACCAATTTAAAAAAAAAGAAAAAAAACTTTTAATATTAAAAACAAAAATATTAAAAATTAAATATAAAAATGAAACAACAAAAACAAATAACAACAACAATTACTTGCATAGATAGGCATTATTTACATATATGTATATATGTAGGTACACTACCGTGCAAAAGTATAAGGACATCATCGAAATAATTAATTTTTTTAGTTTGTGATTGTGTTTTATTGTGTTCAACAGCATTTTATGATTACATCTTGTATATAAACGAGAAAATAAACTATTTTGTTATGATTTATGTTAATTAAATGCAAATTTTGTATAGAAATCTTTAAAAATACCCAAAATGTCACGACAAGTCAAATCAAGGCCTGTACTCCCGAAGACGAGACGATGAGGAAACGAAACGAAATAACGAGACGAGACGAAAATATATTTCCTACTCCTGGAGACGATAATCTCATATTGCCTTGCGTTTGTAAATTTTGAACTATTATGCAAAACAAATTAAACCTATCAAAGTAATTAACAATCCCAACATACAATTTAACAAACCCTAACGTCTAAACGCAGACTATTACAAATACATATGTCATTGTTTGTTTAGACGAAAACGAGACGATATCGTCTTCCAAGGTAGCATTTTGACAAAACGGTTTCGTTTTCGTTTCGTTTCGTCTTTGGGAGTACAGGCCCATGTTTTTTCATCAATGTGTCGACCTCGTGCTTTGATGATTGCAACGCAAATTTTTGGAAGCCTTTCGACCAATTTTTGAAGTGTTTCAGTTGCGAGATTGTCCCAAGCCACTTTTAGACTGTCGAATAGCTGGTTTTCGCTGGTGACGTGCATGTTTTTCACCTGCCGGTCGAGCTCATCCCATAATAATTCGATCGGGTTCACGTCAGGGGATTGCGGCGGCCAATCCATGATTTTGATCACACCTTCCTCATCCTTGTCCCGTAGATAGTTCATGCACAGACGGGAGGTGTGCTAGGGATCATTATCTTGTTGAAAGATAAATCCAAAGCCAAAGCCAGATGGAATGGCACTTCGTTGAAGAATATTGCGATAGTGTTCCTTCGATGTTGACCAGTTTTCCAACAACATCGTAGCTGAAACACCCCCAGACCATAGTGGAGCCTCCGCCATGTTTAACTGTTGGCGCGTTTTGGACTGTTGGAAGTGTTTTGTTCACGGCAACGCGATCAAAATATCCCTTGTCTCGTAAACGAAGTTTAACAGTATCCATCGAAATTGGGTTCGTTAGGGTTTTGTTGATTTCGGCACGAATGTCTGGTGTTGTTTTGAACCGATTTTGCTTGCTCATCAATAAAATGTGTCGATCATCAGCTGGATTTGTTTTTCTAGGTCGGCCAGAGTGTTTTCGATTAATATTTGAGTTGGTTTCGGGTAACGGCTTCAACGCAGTTTCAACTCCACACTTTGAAACACCAACAATATTTGCAATTTCACGAATTGTTTTACCCACTTTTCTCAAAAAAGGTATTTGAGAACGTTTTTTAAGTGAAATTTCCCTTTTACGACCCAGTTCCAGCGATTGCAATCGGTTTTGCGTACTTAAACAACGACGGGAATGAATTTAGACTGTTCTAGTGGACTCAGAACACAGCAAGGGGGGCAAAGGATCGTTTTTTGTTCTTTGACAGGCACTCAAATGATCCAGAATGACTGTTTGAGACATTAACACCCAAATTTAAACCGTTTGAAGTAAACTAATAGTTATTATATATATGTATATATGAAATAAGAATTTTTGGGTCCTTCATAACTCCATCATTTTGACTAATAATAATTCGCCAATTTAATGCAAATTTATGTGAATCATAACAAAATAGTCTATTTTCTTGTTTTTATACAAGATTTAATCATAAAATGCTGTTGAACACAATAAAAAACAATCACAAACTCAAAAAATCAATTATTACGATGATGTCCTTATAATTTTGCACGGTAGTGTACATAAAACCACTTGTAGAAGATAATAATAATCCTAAATAATTTTTAATTGCTGTCAACGATTATTGTGTCATGTTTTTATGTAGTATTCCAGAAAATAAGTGCAAAATGGATATTCTTTTAAAAATATATATATAATATAAAAACAAAAAAACAAAAATTAAAAAAAAAAATAAGAAAATTATATATTTCCTTGCATTTTTTCAGAACAAGACAAAACAAAAACAAAACAAACCAGAAAATAATAATTCCCAAACAAATGGGATAAATGTTTTGATATTATATTAATGAACATAAAAAATAAATTTCATATTTATATTATCTTGTTTCTCTGCCTTAATATTTAAAAATTATTTGTTGTTAAGCGCCTTCAAAAAAAATAAATAAATTACTTTGGTTGTTTCTAATTCTTATGTTTAAAAAATAAAATAAAAATTTCATCACGTACTTACTTTAAAAAAGAAAATCAAAAATCTTTATTTATGCTTTAATAACTTTTTTTTAAATGTATAAGTAAAATTATTGTAGCGAAAATTAAATTCTTTTGTAAATACTAATTAGCTAATTTGTAAATAAAAATTATTTGAAAAAAATATTGTGAAGGACTTTTTATTTTCTGCCCATGGTAATTTCAGGCTTTAGGCAGTTATAGTCCAGTCAAATTAGAGATTTGACTGAAGATAATTCCGAAGTTGCTGAAAATTGGAACAGCCGTTAAAAACATTATTATACGTAAGCTGTAGAGACTGCCACGCGATTGGGCGGCTGCAACCTTTTTTATTCAAGGTCAAAGGGTCAAAATATCAGTTTTTTGCAAATATCTGCTAAACCGTACGTCTTATCAGAAAATTGTGTTTACAACGTTTGTAGATTAGGCGATTATCTACAAAAAAGTATATTATACATTTTCTCGTAGGAATTGCCATTTCTGAGATATTGTCGTTTTAATAAGTTAAAATACTCATATTCTATCATTCCCGACTTGTAAAGGTCATCAGAAATTTAATAAATCCTTTGTTGGAGTACGCGGCTAATATTTTCAGGGGTGATTCCTGGATATATTTGGAGAAAAAAATTGTTCTACAGAGGGCGGCTATCTCCACTATCCACTAAGATACAGGGTGATTAGGGAAAAAATTTTGTTTTTTTTTTAAATTTACTGAAATTTGAATAACTCCTAAAGTAATTATGATAGAGTAGCCTAATTAGGCTCATCTTTTAGGTAAATGTGTATTCTTTAATTTGGTGTAAAACATAGCAGCCTGAGTGACTCCGTTCAAAAAATATGTAGGCTCAAACCAATGCTATTATGCCGCAGTTGAAAGACGAGTAACTTTTTATTTGTTCACGATAAAACACGATAAAACTACTACTACTACTACTACCTACAAAACTACCCAAAATAAACACTTATTGTATATGGAAATATTGTAGGTAATAGTTTGGTGCATCAGAAAAGCAAAAAAAAAATGTACTGTTAGTAACGAATTTTCTGAGAAAAACGAAGAAATCTGCCAGGTCTAGATTCTAAGCATTGTTTGAGCCTATATATTTTTTGAACGGAGTCACTCAGGTTGCTGTGCTTTATACCAAATAAAAGAATACACATTTACCTAAAAGATGAGCCTAATTAGGCTACTCTATCATAATTACTTTAGGAGTTATTCAAATTTCAGTAAATTTAAAAAAAAAACAAAATTTTTTCCCTAATCACCCTGTATCTTAGTGGATAGTGGAGATAGCCGCCCTCTGTAGAACAATTTTTTTCTCCAAATATATCCAGGAATCACCCCTGAAAATATTAGCCGCGTACTCCAACAAAGGATTTATTAAATTTCTGATGACCTTTACAAGTCGGGAATGATAGAATATGAGTATTTTAACTTATTAAAACGACAATATCTCAGAAATGGCAATTCCTACGAGAAAATGTATAATATACTTTTTTGTAGATAATCGCCTAATCTACAAACGTTGTAAACACAATTTTCTGATAAGACGTACGGTTTAGCAGATATTTGCAAAAAACTGATATTTTGACCCTTTGACCTTGAATAAAAAAGGTTGCAGCCGCCCAATCGCGTGGCAGTCTCTACAGCTTACGTATAATAATGTTTTTAACGGCTGTTCCAATTTTCAGCAACTTCGGAATTATCTTCCAATTATGGCGTTTTTTCGTCTATTTTGACTGGACTACAGTGGCGGATACAAAGGGGGAAATGAGGGACATCCCCACCCCACTCAGGAGCTCGTATGATTTCTGGATTATTTTAGTTCGGAAAAAATCATCAATTAAACTAGGAGATTTACCACTATATATAATCTTATAAACTACTGTCTTTATTTTCAACGAAAAAAATCTTGAAAAAATGGCTATCGAATTTTTAAACTGTATCTGTTTGAAGCGTTATCTAATAAAAAATGTGCGTATCTGAAATTGTTGAATTTTTAAAAACGCGGCCGGCCTACTAGAAAACTTATTTTAGAGCTACATCTAGGTACAATAATTCCGTAAGCTATTTGATTAACAAATTCCCTACGAAAAGAATTGAGCAGGACTTTTGAGAGGCAGTACATTTGTCCCTTACGCGATGGTACTGAGGCCTCAACTAAAATGTCCTAGTGCTCGTCGAATGAGCGTATAAACCTGCACCATCACCCGCCCAAATCCACGAATCTCAAGGGAAACATTCATTTTAACCCTTTCAGTCCAATTTATTTGTTGAAACTATTTTCGAATAGATTGATACCGACGGGGTTAAATAGATCACAAAGTGTTACGATCAGAGCATAGTTGTATCTCTTAAACGCTAAGTCAAAATTTGTAGGTTATGCGATTATTCCCGTACGATTTGGCAATTATGAGATATCGCCGTTTTGAAAATAAATAAAATACTCATTTGTCCTTAGAGGTAGTGCTAATATGGCATTCCGCCAGCTTAACCGGTTAACAATAGGGTGCCAAAGTTTCGCTTAGGTATAGTTCACCTTACTTTCACAATTTCAGGCACTTAAGCTTTCATGCTCTGCTTATGTACATCACAAGCATTCGAGCCGATCAGAATTTCCAGATTCCAGTCGAGCTGCTTGTGTTTCAGGCTGGGGGTGGGGTTTTCACTTTTTGGGTTTCTCTCTATTCTCCGGGCTCCCTTTGGCCTGGGGCCCCAGTTGCCCCCTTTGTGACGGACTTGGGCATATCTCAAGCTAAATCGACTGTTGTATCTTAGTCGGCCGCTACTATTCCAGGCTACTATTAACCCATCATATCCCTTCTATATCTTCAAGTTTAGCTTACTACTAGACATTGCACCATGACGCGAATGACTTGACAGACTGGTAATATAAAGAATTTACGTAAGCTTAGACTTTCACACATAAAAAAATCGTGTCTTGTATACGACATGTCTTGTATACGACAAATCCTTTGCAGGGTGATTCCTGGATATCTTTGAAAAAAATGGGCTATCCACCATGATACAGGGTTTCACAGAAAAAAGAAACTTGAGTAACTTGAGTTCAGACTAATTAACTTAGCCATGGAAGCGGTGTCCACTACCTTGACCAAGTGAAGGGTGTTGTCATTTACCCGCCCATGGTAATAATAAAGTTTTTTTTTTTTTTAAACTGCATTTTCTAAAGAGCTTCACACGCACGATCGTGTGTAATTAATTATATATATGTATAAGAATGTCAAAGACTTCTGATTAAAAGAAACTAATTATAGATGATCGAGCAATTGACGTGACACGCACTAAAGTTCGATGATAATAGCAAAGAATTGCTGAAGATTACTTGATTACAAATATGCGCGAAATTGTGCATTGTGTTTTTATTGATCGTATCTGAAAGTACTCGCAGTTAAGTTGGTGTAATGAAATTTTTATATTCCCTAATCGTACTTCTTTTAATGTTCAAATCTTCCCGTGCTCAATTTAATAGTAAGTTTGAAATAAATATAATTATAGCTTGTTTCCAGTTACGGTTTCCTAGGATTATACCTTTATCTGCTGTTACTGCATCCTTTCATCTGCTGGTCTATCACCTAGTATATCCGCAACTACTAAGTTTCCCTTCTTGCAATATGCCCCAAATACCTTAACCTATTAATCTTGATGCAGATGACAAATTTTGGTTCGTTATATATGTAGGATTGATTGCACTCTAATTCAGTTAATGACAGCTTTTTTATTATAAATTCAAGTTTTTAACATATAGTTCAATTTTTTCAATTATTATTAGAAAAATTATAATTCAATTATTAATTCAAGTGTTGAGAGATTAACAGTTTTTTTTTTAAAGAACAACTTATTATCTTAACCACCGACTTTTTCAACTGCGATACATCGGCTGACTTGTTCTACTTCGTTGGAAATATCGGCTTCGGCTGATTTGCATTGGTTGATAACAATGGGTTGTCAGGACAATGCGTTATACGATGACTGGTGTCTACATTAGGCCATCGTGCAGTTCGTTCGACCCGAACGAAACATCCTCGTCGTTGGATGAATTTAGAGAATGTCATGATTTCACCATATCGCAACTTGTAGTTGTTACTTTCGGAGCATCTCCATCTGTTAATTTTTTGACTGTATAATTAACGTCCAAATCTGCCTGTGCTTACCACCTCGTGAGGACCTAAAGAATCAGAAGAAACTTTCAAATTGTCTAAGTCTCCATTTTCATACTCCCTCTCTTTTTTCGTGACTTGTTGAAACTTTTGTGATTTTCTGCTTGAATTTCGCTAATTTCTTGGCGTACGTCGAACCGCATTTTGTTTCTTTCATTGACATAATTGGCAAGTGATGCTTCTTTTACTGCAATCCTCCTTTTTATTTATTTTAGTACCAAAAAGAACTTTGAATGGGATTCTATGTGTCGATCTTTGAAAATTGCTATTTATGGCTATTTGCACTTTAGGAACAAGTTTATACTAGTTTTCTGACGATTCAATGTAAGTTTCTTGAGCATTTCAAGTATGATCCTATTTATGCGCTCTATTTGCCCGCTACCCCTTTGTACGCCAGTCGTTATAAATACATGATCTATCCCAAATTCCTAAAAGCTGTACCGCTATCTGTGATTATTCTTCGCGGCTAGCCGAAGTGCTGCTGCTTCTGGACCACCAACTTAGAACTTCTTCGCTTGTTAATATTTCTGTTGGGTAAATCCACACATATTTCGAGAAGCTATCTATTATTGTCAACATGTACTTATATTGTTTGGTAGTTTCATCCATTGGCCATACGAAATCCAGGTGCATAGTATCCAATGGCTTTTCACCTTTGTCTTGTGAATGTAAAAATCCTTTCTGTTTGCCTGCTTTACTAGAGGCCAATATACATTTCACAAAATCGTCTCTTCATCTTTGTACCGTGCTTAGTACATTCTTCTTTTTCTTTAACGGCTCTGCAACCGGGATCCGGTCCTGGCCTCGCGCAACTGTTCTCTCCACCGGTCCCGATTCTGAGCCGGTGTCATCCGGTTTGGCATCCCTAAACTCTGAGCGTCCTGGTCCACGCCATCCTTCCAGCGAAGGTTGGGCCTCCCTCGCTGTCGCACCCCATAGGTCTTACCGCAGAGAACTTTCCGAGCAGGCTCATCTTCACTCACACGAGCTAGATGCCCTGCCCGCCGGAGCCTACCGAGCTTTATTTTTTTCACAACATCTATTACCATGTTCGCACTGATAGTACAGTCAATCTGTCACGAAAAAATAGGGAGTCTGCGAAAAATGACATACCGAAATTTGACTTGATGAATCGTTAGGGGGGCATGTAATGAAGTTAATGTCAAATTTCCGAAGTCCCCCCTCCCCCTGTTTTTGAGAAAATCCAAAAAGTGGGTCCAAATTGTGAAACGCGTTTTTCTCAGAATCTATGGGTTCTTATTGTGAAAAGTTTATTTAACAAAAAATGTAGAGGACATTGTTAACTACATTTTATGTCATTGAAGTGACGTCATCCGACTTGAAATACAAAAAGTAGGTGGCGCTGAAGCATCAAAAAAGTGTTTGTTAGTTTCGTTAAAAAAATAGTTTTTTTGTAATGATGTAAATGAGAAAGTTGTTCGTAACAAAATCAGCTACAACTTTTATTTAAACTATTTTTTTTTATAAAACTTGCCGTTTTCGAGCTGTAGGCGAAAAGATGCAACGCAGCGTAGGTAATGGTTCTTCTGTTACTTTCGCCCGGCAAGTCGGCATAGTTTGGACAAAAGACCGGTTTCTAACAATTGTAGCAACACACCACCCATTGAAGAAGATGCTGATTTCTGATGATTTCTTTGAAGATCATGACTTGGATTTTTCTTCACAAGTCGTTCACTGGCAACCGAAGACAAGCAGCAATAATGATGACCACAGAGAAGAAGTAGACGCAGAATCGGGGAATATAACATCTACCGAAGAAATCAGAAGCAATTCCCCAGACCAACCAAGGATAAAGAGGGCCCGACGTACTACAAAATATAATTATTGAATTAATTTGTACGCATCGGCAAGCTTCAACTCGAAAACGGTAACTTTTATAAAAAAATAGTTTAAATAAAAGTTGTAGCCGATTTTGTGACGAACAACTTTCTCATTTACATCGTTGCAAAAAAAACTATTTTTTTAACGAAAATAACACTTTTTTGATGCTTCAGCGCCACCAACTTTTTGTATTTCAAGTCGAATGACGTCACTTCAATGACATAAAATGTAGTTAACAATGTCCTCAACATTTTTTGTTAAATAAACTTTTCACCAAAACCCATAGATTCTGAGAAAAACGCATTTCAAAATTTGGACCCACTTTTTGGATTTTCTCAAAAACAGGGGGAGGGGGGACTTCGGAAATTTGACATTAACTTCATTACATGCCCCCTAACGATTCATCAAGTCAAATTTCGGTATGTCATTTTTCGGAGGCTCACTTACAGATTGACTGTACTATGAGCTGAAATTACGTGATTTCGGAAAGTGATTTTGAAATTATGTAGAACCGTTCGCATTGGATTGAAATGATTTCGTTTGACAGTTTTTTCTAACACTGCTCATGTCTTCGATTTTTTCTGCTCAAATTTCAATAGCAATTTCTCCTATAGCAAATCCCATAGTTTTTTTCTTTTATATATTTCAATTTCACCATCAAGAGAGACGTGCTGAATTGAGCTGAATTCGATTTTCAGGTTTGAGCATTGGCTTCGAGATGATTTTGTTCGTAATTTTGCCAAAATTACGAGGTTTGAGATGATTTTGAAATCATCAGAATACATGGGAAATCACATGATTTTGAACGTGATTTTGGGTGAAATCACCAAAATAGACGAAATCACGAAATTTCGGCTCAGTGCGAACATGGTATATGTCACGATAGCGCTCGTAGATCTCGTCATTGTAGAGTCTCCGGAATCGTCCTTCCTCACCTCACATACGGGGCCAACAATCCTCCGAAGTATTTTCCTCTCAAACACGCCCAAGAGGTTTGAGTGCTTTTTGCTAAGCACCCAGGTTTCGGATGCATATGTGAGAACGGGTAAGACCATCGTCTTATATAGTAAAAGTTTAGACGTTATGGTTAGATATTTGGATTTGAAGAGCCTTGACAGACTACAGTAGGCTTTGTTGGCTTTTAGCAGTCGTGCGGGTATTTCTGGTTCCATGCTATTGTCGGCTGCTACTATTGACCCAAGGTAGGTAAATGATTTTACCACGTCAAACTCGTGTTCCGCTACCTTGATTGTGAGACCAATGTTAGGTGTTCTTCCAGACGAGGCCACCATGTACTTTGTTTTGCTTTCGTTAATGTGCAGTCCCAGATTTCCTGCCGCTTGCTCAATCTGAGTGAAAACTTCTTGTACAGCTGTTGTTGTTCTTCCAATGATGTCAATGTCGTCTGCGTAAGCCAGTAATTGGGTGGACTTGTGGAGGATTGTACCCCTTGATGTCACGCCTGAATCTCGGATCACTTTCTCCAACGCCAGGTTGAAAAGGAGGCAGGCCAGACCGTCCCCTTGTCGGAGTCCATTATAGATGTTGATTGGTCTGGACAGTGTTCCGGATACCTTTACTTGGCTTGACACATTGATCATGGTCAACCTACATAGTCTTGTCAGTTTGTTGGGGATGCCGAATTCTCTCATGGCTTTGTAGAGTTCTACTCTGGCTATGCTATCATAGGCGGCTTTAAAGTCTATAAAGAGGTGTTGAATTGAGTTTTGAAACTCGAGACATTTTTCCATAGCCTGCCTCAAGGAGAAAATCTGATCAGTCGTTGATTTGCCTGGGCTGAAGCCACACTGGTAATGGCCTATGATGTTTCTGGCGTATGGGGCCATCCTGTTTTGTAGGATAGCGGAGGATATCTTATACACGGTACTCAACAACTTTATTCCGCGATAATTAGTGCACGCTATGATATCTCCTTTTTTATGTACCAGCTCCGCTGCGATGCCGTCTGCACCCGAGGCCTTGTTGTTTTTGAGCCGGCTGATGGCTCTGCTAACTTCTTCTATGCTTGGTGGCGGCAGCATAGCATTATCATCAGATATTGGTGGAGCCTCCGAATCCTCAGTTAGCTCGCCATTTAGCAATTCATGAAAGTGCTCTTCCCATCGCTCCAAGATGCCTTTAGGATCGGTGATCAGATTCCCTTCTTTGTCCTTGCTGTATGTGCAACATGGTGTGAATTACGTCATACTGCGGACTCTTTGGTAGAACTCCCGCGCCTGGTGCGGCCGTCGTTCTCTGTACTGTTCTAGCTCACAGACGAGATTTTTTCCCAGGCTTCCTTTTTTCGTCTGTGAATTCTCTTTTCTTCTTTTCTGAGCTCTTTCGTGTTCTCTGAGACTGCTGCATGGCTCGGTACGCAGCATTCTTACGTTCAGTTGCCAGCTTGCATTCATTATCGAACCAGTCGTTCCGATCTTTACGACTTCTGCCTTAAATGGAATCAGCAGTACTAATGACAGTATTTTTAAGGCGGATCCAGTTCTCGTCGACGCCCGGCATCTCATCCCCAGGACTTAGGGCGAGTTCTAATGCATGACCGTAGCTGTTTCTGGCCATTTCATTGCGTAGTGCAGCTGTGTTGATTCGAGCCTGATCAGCGGATACAAAGCTTTTCAGCGTTGTAATGCGCTCTCGGAGCACCATACCAACAAGATAGTGATCCGAGTCGAAGTTGGCACCTCGGTACGTTCGTACCGTCATCAGACCCGAAAGGTGGCGGCGGTCTATCAACACATGATCTATTTGGTTGCGAGTGGCTCCATCAGGAGATACCCAGGTGGCTTTATGGATATCTTTACGCGCAAATCTAGTACTTGCAACGACCAAGTTCTTACTTGCTGCCATCTCTACAACTCGCTGTCCATTGTCATTAGTGTTTTCATGCAAGCTGTGGTTGCGGACATATTGCCTGTATATGGGCTCCCGGCCTACTTTGGCGTTCAGATCTCCCAGTATGATTTTTACATCATACCTGGGGCAGGCATTAAATTCCCGTTCAACTAATTCGAAGAATTCTTCTTTATCATCATCCGGGGACTCTTCTGTAGGTGCGTGAATGTTAGTACATTAGGAATATAAAAGTCTTGGGTAATCAACTGAATTGTTTTCTGTGTTGCGAAATATCCTTTGTTGTGTTTCATTTGAATTATTTCGCACTTCATATTTCGAGAAACTATTAAAAGTTTCTTACCGCCCACATATTTAAACAGTAAGGGTGAGTTGCACCAATTCACTTTAACCGTAACAAAAGCTGCATCGGTTGTCAAATCTCCGGTTAGATAAAACGAGAATTTCACCGTTTAACAATTGTTAACATGACGTAAAATTTTAACGTTAACTTTAACCAAGCAAATTAGGTTGGTTAATGTTATTGTTAAATTATGGCAGTCATCATAGACCCAGACAGGGGTGCCATTTTCAATAAACTCACAAACTGTTAAACTTACGCTGGTATATGTCTCTAGCTTTAGCCTCTTCCGCGCGTGTTGCGCATTTAGGATCATATCCAACGAGTGCGTAATAGCGGGAGTTATACTCATACATAGAGATATTGGCGAAAGAAGGCATGGGTCTCAATAATACAGAATATGTTAGAGGTGAGACAAATTCAGTGCGGAGCGGCAAATGACGCACTGCGAGTGTATAACGTAATGGTAAGACAAGTGAGACGAGTCTGTTAAACATGGATAGATGGATTATGATGGATGGATGGAAAAGTGAGCTCTTGAGGATAAATGTAAATTGAGGATATAGAAAATACCTCCAACGTTTCGAGCCCGATGGTTCAGCGGTGTGACTGCTATGACCAGAGGTATCCTAGGATAACGAAAGGCAGGTCTTCTTTTATTGTGTGAGGTTCGACAAATATGGGCCAGAACCAGAGTCTTCTTTCATATCACACGCTCAATTACTCTCCAATTCCGGGTGGGTGTTGTGTTGTACTCACCCAGAATTTTCCGGGTGGGTACTGCTACCCACCATACCCACATTGTCCGCCGGCTCCATCAGGAGTTATCCAGGTGGCTTTATGGATATCTTGGCACGCAAAGCTATTGCTTGCAACGACCAAGTTCTTACTTGCTGCTAACCAATATATCATGATCATTTCTTTTTCAGGTACACAATACTATAAAATGCCACCTCTTCATTCCTTTGACAATTATGATGAATGCATGGTAGATCAAGACAACCCAGTATATTGTATAGTTTATGGTAAAATTAATCCAAACGAAACTTCTGCTCTCTGGAATGAAATTGAGGTAATTTTAAATATATGTAAATACATTATATATTTCATCAATAAAAAATTTAAGGACTTTTCAAAAGATACCAAGCATCACTTCAATCACAACATACTTTCCATTGGAGTTTGTTTAAAGAAATGTGAAATCATTAGTACTAAAATGAAAACGGACACAAATAATGAAGTTTATGAAAACATCCTGAATTTGGAAGAAGTAAGCAGGCACGTTTATAAATTAATTCTTTAGATGCAAAGATCCTTCTTCTTGTAGGTTCCGAACTATTTTCTTTTATTTCATGGCGCTTCAGGCAACTACTTCAATTCCGACATTATCGTAAATGAATGTGTAAATTATGGTTTTAATAAAAAACATGATTTAACTATGAAAACGAAAATTGAATATTGCACTGCCGCAAAACAAGAAATTTCTAACGGTTAGTTTAACTCTTAAATATACAAGCTTTTCTGATATTTAAAGCTACGGTTTCCAACAGATTGCGCTGACGCAAAAAGGCGACGGAATTACGCTGGCGCACTTGCGTTGTAATCACACACAAGAAATATGGGTAGATAGTCCAGTAAATAGGTACTTTTTCTTTACGAGAAATACCGCAGGCGATTTTTTTTACCAAATGATTTTATATATTTTTATGAGCTTAAATTCAAAATGGCGTCATCCCCACCCTTATGCTAAACGTACAGTAAAGGAAAACCCGTTTAATTCTATATCTCAGAAACTATGAATTTTACGAAAAAAAATGTATTTAACCTTTATTGTAGAAAAATAAGTGATTTAACTTTTTTATTCAGATTTTTTTTTTGTAAAGTCAATATGTTCGGAATTATCAGGGCTTCAAACTTCATATATCACATTCCTTGCACTATATTTATTTAATGGCTAGCTTGCCATGAAAAAATCCTTACTAAGACTTATAGAACACACAATTATCTATAATTTTTGTTATTATTATTTTTTACGTAGGGCTAATATTGAACGAATTATAGTGATTTAAGTGTCGAAAAAAGTAGTTTTTTGCCAATATCTTTTTAATTACACTTTTTATTGCAAAACTGATTATAATGTTTTTTGTGCGCAATTTCATTTCCCACATTTTTTGTTACGGGAGGCCTGTGGAACAGAGTTTGTACGCCAAAGAAATTTCTCAATTATTTTTAAGAACATTTATGTGCATAGTATTGAAACGTTCGGGGCTGAATAGCAGCTAAACTATAAATTCTATAAAAAAATGTTTATTTCTACAGAATTTTATAACAAGCATATTTGTTGGTATAAATTTTCGTCGCAAATGAGTAGTTGACGAGATATTTGTAAATAACTATTCCGTATTAGGGTTTAAGGTGTAATAAACCCATAAATGTCAACTTTACAGGAAAACGTTAAAAGTTGTCATATACTACTCATTCTTATTACTGCCCTACACAACTGACATATACATACATCTATATGTTAGTGCCCTAGACCAAGGGTGGGCAACCTTTTTACAACATGAGCGAGAATAAATGTTAGGTTTTTTCCGCGGGTCGTAATAGTCAATTGACAGAGTTGAGCTGGACTTACACGAGGCAGTACATTTGTCCCTTACACGATGATAAATTGTACCGAGCCCTCAATGTTTTGAAGTTTTCCAGTTCAAAAATAATGTCCTTCTGGTATATGAGAGTGTATCGAAATAAATAGGGCGCGTGATTTTTGTAGATTGTAGTAGAGAGACATTTCTTACTTCTTTTGAGGCTGCAAAAGTTGCTTGTTTTTGTCATTTTAGCATTAAAACGGAATCTCACCTAATTTAAAGTATGGTATTGCACTGGCTCAAAAGAAATAAGAGGCACCTCTTATAAACTCATTTTATAATCGTAAATTTTTAGTCTGCATTTGAAGGGAAAGATATTCTAATGGGTACACCACACTATCCATCATTCGGTTCTCCGGGTTAGTATTTCCCTAAATATCCATTATATCCAGACTATCCGTCATTTCGTTTATTACTCCATATATTGTACAAACCGGTTTTAGGCAAAGGGATTGCAAGGAAGTCTATGTCATGCGTCATATGTCCCCTTAGGTTTACTTGAGAAAATTTGCAAGTATTACTGGATGTAAGTTTTAACGTTAGAACTAAATTATGAATACATATATGTATTTTACATGTTACTATGTGTGATTAATCTTCAATTTAGACTAGATCGAAAAATATTTTTTTATAACTTTTTCTAAAGATCTCGCGGGCCGGATAAGACCTTTACGCGGTCCGTAGATGCCCCGCGGGCCTGAGGTTGCCCACCGTTGCCCTAGGCCTAGACCATTGATTGTTCCTAACCGAAGTATATTAGCTTGGAAACCACAAGCGACGAACTTGCGTCAATAATAACGCAAATAAGCCGGCGCAATTCCGTCGGCCCAATTCTTTTGGAAACCGTGCTTTATTTAGTGACTTTTACTTCCAGACTTATTGGATATAACATTTTATATAGTTTTTGGAACTATCAGCATTTTAGTAGTATCTTCATCATTATATGATTTATGGTTGAAGAAGCGCCTGCCGCTGAGTATGCACAGTAAACATTACAAAAATTCATCGTTGGAAAATGGTATATACTCTAATATAAAATAAAACTACATGATTAAGTTTTATGCAATATTGCAGCAAAATCAGTTCTAGTTTCATTTTCTATCTGCAGAAACTGGTATCGCCTCTCTTTGCCTTCCAATAAAAAGTTTGGCCGCGATTTGCGATTTTTAGAAGCGTTTCGATTTTTTTCTATGAATGGGGTAGTAATCGGCCACACTGTTCTAATGATGAATATCAGTGCTATGCTTAATCCAGACTACATAGAAAGAAATTATCATAAAATTGGAACAATCATATTGATTAATGGAACTGTGATTATTCAAACATTTTTTGTTATAAGCGGTTTTTTACTATCCTTTGGCTTCTATAATGAGATCTCGAAAATAGGGCCATTACAAATTCAGACATTTCTAAAGATTATTGTGTATCGATACTTGAGGTAAGTTATAAAATATTGTTTAAATACAAAGGTTTTAATTATTTTAAATACATTTATAGATATACACCGGCAGCTGCCTTTATGATATTGTTTCATGCAACAGCTCTAATTCGAATTCAAGATGGTCCACTCTGGAAACGATTTGCTGAAACAGAAAAGATATGCTGTCGTAGAAATTGGTGGACGAATCTTTTATATGTTAACAACTATTACATGACAGGAAGCCCGGTAACTATTTATTAGTTTGAAGTATTTTAAAAAAATACCATATAATAAGTGTTTTATTAGTGCTTGCAGCAAAGTTGGTACTTGGCAGCTGATTTTCAGCTATTTTCAATTTGTTTACTCATTTTATTTATTATTTCAAGGTAAGTAAAAAGGGTCCAAAAATAACGATGTTATTATAAAATACCATTTGCTTATCAATGCTAAAATTATGTATCATTGTTTTCGTGAATCATCATCAGAAGTTCCACAATCTTGGCTCCAACGTGATTCTCGATCTCTGGCCCGATTTTTCCAGTTTCTTGTTCCCAGCTGTCTCAAATCTTCCTCGACGTCATCTATATATCTTTTCTTAAGCCAAGCTAGTCACCGTTTTCCTGGCGGTACTTTCACCAGCACTATCTTCCTCTCTACTAGATTACTTTATAGTTAATAATATAAACCTTGCAACCTTTTCAAATCAAATATCTGTTCCTGGAGTCTGACCATGACCTCATTTTCCTTATTTATAAAATATTTCATACTAAGGAAAATCTTACTAAGCCAAATTATTTTAGAAATTTTAGAAATCTCGACCGTGTCAGCTTACTTGCTGAAGCGTTCTCACTCGACTGGAGTAATATATATTCAATCCCAAACGTTAATATTCAGGTTGAACACTTCAACAAACTCGGGTTATTTCTTCTAGACAAATACGTGCCTTTAAGGTACTACAGGTCCAATAAAAAGATGTGTCCTTGGTTTTCACCTATAATTGAATCTCTGTTTCGGCAGTGTAACATGGCCTACGTTCACTGGAAAAGGTGCAAATCAAATGAAAATTGGAACGAATTCCGCTTGCTCAGAAATCGTATTACGAACCCACGTCATTTCTGTCATCGACTCTATTAGATCAAATGCAGTTGACGGCATTAGTTTAAAATTTCTTCGAATAATTATTCTCCCTTCCATACTTCCTATTTTTAACTCCTGTCTAACATCTTCTTCCCGTCTTTGTGGAAGAAAGCAAAAGTTACCCTAATTTGGGAGGACTTCCAACCTATTAGTATCCTTTCTTGCCTCTCCAAAATTCTTTAAAAGTTAATGTACATTCAAATGGCTCAATACCTTGAATTTAATTCCTTGTTAACTGAATTCCAGCATGGCTTTAGGAAGAACCACAGTTGCAGTACTGCCCTCCTAAAATTAACGGATAATCTACGCCTGAACATTGATCATGACCAGTTAACCATTCTCTCACTGCTGGACTTCTCTAAAGCTTTCAACTCAGTAAAGCACACGCTCTTATGCTAAAAAATAACTTCTCAATTCAACTCATTGTCTTCCCACCTTGACCGTGGTTTGCCAACTGGTCTTTTGTCATCTGGTAGTAGATACAGGGCTTTTTTTGGTATCCTTGAGTCATCCATTCTTTGGACATGATCAGCCCAATGTAAACGCAGTAGCTTGACGATGTGTCGAGTTTACAATCTTTGTATAGTTTTACAATTCGTGATTGTAGCGTATTCTCCATGCATTGTCTTCATTTATTGGGCCGCATATCCTTCGGAGAACCTTCCTCTCAAATATATCCATCTTGTCAGCAGATTTTTCGGAGATACTGCATGTTTCACACCCATACGTAGCTACTGCAGGTATGATGGTTTTGTAGATTCTTATTTTGGTTTGTCTCTGGATTTCTGATTACAGTAGTGAGAAGTATATTCTATTTGCAGGGTTTATTCTTCTTTGTACGTCTATCGTTTCATCGTTGGCTTCGCTGACTGTGGACCCTAGGTAGTTAAATTGGTTTACCCATTTGAAGTTATATTTCTTCTTCTTCTTTCCACCCTTGACTGAATTAGAAATTTACTCTTGTCGGGATTTATTTGCAGCCCTATATGATTGGCTCCCTCTTCTAATTCCGTGAATATTTCTCTAAGGTATGACAGTGATCTGCCAAGGCAGTTTATATCGCCGGCATATCCTGCTAATTGTTTTTATTTGTTAAGCAGGGCTGCGTTCGCATCAAAGTTCACTTTGCGAATTACTCCTCCTAGGCCGAGATTAAATAGCATGGGTGCTAGCCCATCGCCCTGCTTTGCATTGCTTGACTGGGAAGGACTCCATCAATCCTCCTTGTGCTCTTTAGGGGTATGTTTAGGTCCAGCATTGTCGTATACATTTTTTTCCCTGTCGATGCTTGTTTGAAGCCGGTGAAAAGTTGATACATGTTGATGTTGTATTCCCAGCATTTTCGGCGGATTTGCCTTATTGAAAAAAATTGGTCCTTTGTTGATCTATTTCTTCTGAATCCAGCTTGGTATTCACTTATAGTGGCCTCTGCATAAGGTTCCAGTCTGGCCTTAATTATATTGATTTTATATACTGTGCTTAAAAGAGATATGCCTCTCCAGTTTCCACAGTTGAATTTGTCCCCATTCTTGTGTATTGGGCAGATAATGCTTTGTTCCCAATCCTCATATGCAGCTGAAAGCGATTCGCCTCCACTGGGCTGCTTTTAATTTTTCTTATGCTGCTTTCAATTTTTCCCCATATGCCGTTTACCGCTGTTTATCTTTACCTTCTCTCAAGTTTCCAGGAAGGCATCTCTTCTTTCTTCAAGTTTTAGCTTATCCATATCGTATATTGGATGTGTTTTGCGTGTTTTGATCGTTATCCGGATTCTTAATTTCACTTGAACTAGATAATGGTCCCAGCCACAGCCCGCTCCTCTTATTATTCTTACATCAAGTATACTCGTGGCCACTGTTCCCTCAATTAGGACTTGATCACTTTGATTATTTGTTACCCTGTCCGCTGGATCGATAAATACATTTAGGTCGATTTTTTCACGACTCTTCTGTTTTATCCAAAAATATTTCAAATTTTGGTCTAATTTGCACACTACTCCCTCTTACAAGAAGTTTTTAAATTAACTATACTATTTATTATAAGAATACTTCTGCACATTTAAAAAGATTGAACTTCCAGACACCCAAAAATGAGGACCCCCATCTTAGGAGGAGCAATAATACTCTCTATGATAATTCCAGCAGTAATTTGCTACATATACCGCTTCGAAGGAATATTTTTAGTAACGCCTGAGTAAAATAGTCTAGCATTAAAAATTATGAAATAATCAAAACCACTTTCTAGAAATTCAAAAATTGCTCACTGGGAAGATGAAGCATATCAGAAATTTTACATCACAACTTACACAAATTTAGGAAGCTACGTTTTAGGATTAATTGCCGGCATAATATTCACAAAATGCAAAGAAAAAAACTATAATTTAATATCAAATAAAAGATTTGTTCGTTTATTTTATATGTCGACGCCTGCAGCTGTAGCGATACTTCTCTCAGGATATCTCTTCTACACAAATGAATTTGCAAAGCCGTCAGTATGGATTGCTGTTTACGCTGGATGCTTTAGAAATCTTTGGGGATTATGCAATGCAATATTTATTCTGGGAATAATATTTGGAAGTGGATGTAAATATTAAGTAATTTACGGCATATTTCCTAATTGTAGATTTCGAACTCTTACAGGGATAATTCGGGATTTTCTTTGCTTCACCGGTTTTCGCATCTTAGGTCGCTTAACCTTTGGAGTTTTTCTATGTCATACTTTTGTATTAAGGGCTATTATTGGAAGTAATAGACAACCTATTTACATGAGCGACATAACTGTGGTACTGTTGATTTTTACAACAAATATTGCTTATCTCTCTATATATTTTTTTAATTTATTTTAGTCTATTTATGCGCTTGCCGTTTTGGTAATGTCTTACTTGGCGGCACTGGTTTTCGCTTTTCTTATTGAATTACCTGTATCTGCAATTCTTAAACATTTACAAATAAAAAATAAATAAGATTTAAAATTAACTTTGTTTTATTGGACTCAGATGTTCTTATTTTCAAATAAGTATTCCATGTAGTATTGGCGTGAAGCTAACAACCTAACCTGGAAAAAGCTTTTTTATGAAACAAGCAACATGCCTCGGATACTGGAATATACGACGGCGAACATAAATTTCACATGGAATATTCGAAATTTGTACAGAATTCGAGCTTCTCATCATCTAGCCGATCACGGTATACAGAAACAAAGTAATGTAAAAGACTGTATACCGTAAGACGATATTTAGTGCTGACGTCACGTGGGGCCCGCTTTCCATATAAAATCGAAGCTGTTGTTGTTGTTTTTGTATTAGGGCTGACGTCACTAGGCGTCCGTTGTTTTACAGTATTCGAAGCTGTTGCCTCTTTTACATTAGCTTCTGTATACCGTTTAGCCGATCACGTTAATGTAAAAGAGACGACAGCTTCGAATACCGTAAAAATGGGCGCCTGGTGACATCAGCCCTAATGCAGAAACCACAACAGCTTCGATTTTATATGGAAAGCGGGCCCCACGTGACGTCAGCACTAAAATACCCTATACGGTATAGAGTCTTTTACATTACCTTGTTTCTGCATACCGTGTAGCCGATATTCTGTCAAAGAATAAAGCTAGCATTACCACCATTAAAGAGATACGCTGGACAGAGAATGATGTCTTGAAAAACTTGAATATAACGTGTATCACAGCTGTCATACAAAACACCATGTGCTCGAGGTAGGAAGCATACCATTATTGGCTTTAAAGCATTAAATGAAAGGATATGCACCATTCGTGTGCGAGGCAAATTCATAAAGAGAAAGAACACTCCGAGTCTCAATTCAATTAACAATTGCTATAACCGATTTCGTTCACTCTCTTTTGCTCGGTATCGAGAATATCTCAGCAGCATGAGGGATAAGTGTAAACTGATCCCAGAAACCTCTTTAAATTTGTCAACTCTAAGAAAAAAGTTCATAACTACCCTAACACTATGGAGTACATTAACTGGTCTAGTTGGGAGTCGTCCGCGAGTTTCAACACGTTTCCATGATTCTTTCATCGATCTTTCATACCTTCTGACTTTCAGCAAAATGACAATAATTTTCATCATATAATTCCTAACCGAGAGGCTCATAATTTATCTCTTTCAATTTCCAGTGACAATATCGTGAATCATATTGATGAACGAGTTCATTTCCGGCAGTATTCCTCCTACTGTCCTTAAGTTCTGCGCGGAGGTTCTCCAGTCTCCTCTGAGCACCCCTTTTCAAAAATCCCTGGATAAAGGGTTTTTTCCTACCCTTTGGAAGAATTCCTATTCACAAAAGTGGCAGCAAGAACGAAATATCGAATTATAGACCAGTTGCGGGTTGCCTGTCATACCGAAACTTTTTCAATCGATTATTTTTACTCTGCAATCGGTGCCTATCTGCAAGAGACAGCATCAAATGAGGTCATGAACCTTGCACCGGAGAGGCTCCGTAACAAAAAATTTTCATTTCATTTTTGTAACATTCGGGGCCTCCTCGCGAACTTTTCCCCCGTAATGTGCCATTTAACCTCCCATGCCCCGGCCGTTCTCGCGCTAAGTGAAACTCAAGTCACCGATATCGATTTTGATCGATTTCAGGTAGCTGGGTATTCCTTAGTGCACAACTTCTCTGACCATAGGGGAGTCGCCATATACATACATTAGGAATGAGGTGTCTTTTCAGAAAGAATATAATAGTACAACTCCAGACTTTAATTATACCTGGATTAAAATCATTCTTCGCAGCCACGTCATATTCTTCTGTTTTCTCTACAGAAGTCCTAATATAAGTAATGATGCCTCGACGTTAGCCTTCGATGCTATATCCGAACGAATCTCCGGATTTTTACTTTCCCATCCGGAGTGTGAAATCATTGTTGCGGGTGATTTCAACGTACATAATATACATTGGCTGAAATACTCAAATGGCACCAGTGTTTCTGGCAAAGACGCTGAGATTTTTGCAGATATTAATAATTTGCAGCAAATTGTCAATTGGGAAACGCGTGTCCCAGATGTTGAAGGTCACGGAGCTCATCTCCTTGACCTGTTTCTTACATCACACCCATCACGGTACTCCGTCGAAGTTGGCTCACCTCTCGGTAACTCGGACCATTGCCTAGTCAGCGCTAATTTCCCATACTCATCTTCTACCCCTACTAACACAGTTCCTAAAAAAACTGTTTGGCACTATGGGAAAGCCAACTGGTTGGGGCTAATTCGCTTTTTTCAAGCCACGGACTGGGATCTATGTTTCCGGGATGCCAGTGCGAGCTATGCCGCTCTAGGTATAACCAAAATTATACGGGCTGGAATGCGGTTATTCATTCCTCATTCTATCAAATCTACAAAGCCAAGGCCGAATAGATAGTTTAATGGGGAATGCATGGACGCAATTAAAGCTAAAGAAGCCGCTTATAGAGCGTACAGACACTCCCCAAGTGAGTCCCTTCGTCGTGAGTATATCAAATTAAGAAATTCCTGTAATTCCACCATCAGGAAGGTTAAATCGTCATTTGACGACAAATTAAGAAACAAGATTCTCAACGCAAATGCAGGCAGCAAAAACTTCTGGGCCTTGGTAACTTCCATCAAGAAGAATTTTACCTCTTCCTCAACCCCTCCATTCATCAATGGAAAGGAGGTGATAACAGAAAGCAAATCCAAGGCCGATTTATTGGCATCTCTGTTCGCCTCAAATTCTTCTCTGCCCGAATCTGATACGTCACCACCGGTCCTCGATTGCATCGCCCATTCAATGGGCGGGATCTTCTTCAGGACCCGTGAGGTGTATAAATATCTCAAGGAGCTTGACGTCAACAAATCCACTGGCCCCGATAATATTCCCCCTATGGTACTCAATAAATGTGCCTCACCTTTGGCTAAACCTCTGCGCAAACTTTTTGCCTTATCATATTTCTCCGGAGTTTATCCAAACTCCTGGAAACTAGCTCATGTTCAGCCCATTCCGAAAAAAGGTGATGCCAGCGACCCTTTAAACTACCGCCCAATAGCAATAACTTCTGTTCTCTCCAAAATCATGGAGACAATAATTAATAGAAAGCTGATGCAATATTTAGAATCTAACCAAATCATACACGACAGGCAGTACGGCTTTAGACCGAAAAGATCTACTGGCGACCTTCTTGTGTGTTTGACCGAGCATCTACACCGAAGCATCCATAGTTCCGGTGAGTCTGGTCTGCTTGCTCTAGATATTTCCAAGGCTTTTGACAGAGTATGGCATCCCGCTCTGCTGTCCAAACTCCAAGCTATTGGTATCGACTCAGTTCTTATGAACTGGATTGAGAGCTTTCTTTCCAGCCGTTCAATCAAGGTAGTATTGGATGGCGTCGAATCCAACCCACACTCCATCTCGGCCGGCGTTCCCGAAAGATCGATCCTCTCACCTGCTCTCTTTCTAATATTTATTAACGATCTGCTCTCAATCCCCTCCAACCCGCTCCACAGTTTCGCCGACGACAGTACTCTGCGTTACTCTTACGCCAACGCTAGACAAGCAAGTGCCAGACCTTGTCTCTTAGACCGCGAACTCATGTCCAGCTCTCTTAATGCAGACATCGAGCTCATTCTTGACTGGGGCCGCAAGAATCGGGTCGAATTTAACGCATCAAAAACAAAGTACTGCCTTATCTCCACCAAAACCTGTACCGACTTTCCCTCTATTTCAGTGGACGGGGATAGCCTAACACCTGACCCATCTCTTAGCATCCTGGGAATGACTCTATCTAATGATATGCACTGGAATGGTCACATATTCCAAATTGCCAAACAAGCGTATCAATGCCTAGGATTCCTTAAGAGATGCAAGTTCCTCCTTCAGCCAGCTGCTCTAGCCACAATCTACAAGTCCTACATTCGACCCCACCTTGAATACAACTCGTATATCTGGGCGGGCGCTCCTAAAACCATCTTGGCTTGGCTTGACAAGGTGCAAAACCGCGCCATCAAACACATTGGCGATAGCACCCTTTGCATTGATCCTTTAAGCCACCGTAGGAACGTAGCTGCACTCAGCAAGTTTTATCGCTATTATTACAGCGAATGCTCCACTGAAATAAAGAACCTCCTGCCTACACGGCAACTTTTTTCCCGCAACACAAGACTAGCCAACTCGGCTCACCCCTTCACCCTGCAGCCCTCCCCCTCACGCACATTACGGTTTAGCTGTTCGTTTATAAATAGAACAACTCGGTTGTGGAACTCTCTTCCGCAGTCGGTGTTTCCGAGCTCATATAACATCTCTGAGTTCAAACGCAAGGTTCATCGACACCTAGTCATGCACCCCCAGACCCCTAACCTATCCTTTCTATTCTATCCTTCAGATCAAGCTTACTACTATACATTGCATCATGACTCGAACGACATGACGGACTAGTAGTACAAAGGGTGACTCCTAAGCTTCATCGTATCACAAAAAAAAAGAGGCTGGTCTCAACGAATCAACATGTTTTTCTTCCAGCTCGTTCCACTACCACCTTGAGTTCACTTTTCATGCTGTCGAGGGCTTCGTTTCCGGTTACCAAACTGATTGTGTTTACACTGATTTTAGCAAGGCATTTGACAAGCTCCAGCTTTTCAACTCTGGCCCCTATTGCGAATGTCGATACCTAATCGACAAGCGACATTTATCGATTATAGACTGTCGATTATTTAATTTGATATTGCGGATGTCGGTTATAATCGATAAAAGTCGACTGTCAAGACTTTTATCGATTGCTTTTTTGCTCACGACACAATTTGTCAAGAATTTTAACAAAAAACTGCTCAAAATAATTTTCTAAATCAGAGTAAAGAAAAGAAAATTAATCGACACAATCGACTATAGTCGAGTCGATCGTTAATCGAAACACTCAATAGGGGTCTCTATTATAATTCTCAAACTAGGATAGTTAAGCTTTCCGCAAGCCCTTCTAGTATGGTTTCAAAAGTCGTCCAAGAATTTAACAACACCTTGATTACTGAACACATTACATTTCTCTACATAAATATGCGCCCCAGGGTTGGTCTCCTTACTACTTTTCGCACATTGGAAGAATTGAATCGGTTCAAGTAGGTTTGTTCGATTTGCCATGTATCATCTTCCTTGAGAAGACCCATTCATTTTACCATCATACAAATATCGTTACATAAGTTACTCAAATTACGCACTCTCTACAAGCGCCGTGAGGTTGCCGATGTTCTATTCGTTCATCAGCTCCTTAATGGAAGAGTCGACTTAGGCACCGTGCCTCGTTGAGAGAGAGCAGTTATAATTTGAGAGGGACACCTCTAACACCTACCAGGGCAGAAATCGCATGCTCATTAATGCTTTTCGGTGTTACTTCCTGGGGCCTTATGCTCTATTACAATATTGTGAGAATTTCTCTCGAAACCGACAAAATGGTATTCTCTATTACAAAACTGACTAATTTTTACTCGAAACTGTAACAACATTGTTAGATTTTTGCTCGAAAGCTCAAGGTTAATCGAGCAATTTATAAAATTTTAGGTATGGGCGACACAATTGAAGCCTCTTGTACTCATTTTCTTTTCGTTCGGGTATATTACTACTAGAGGAAGCAATATTGTAATAGGGAATACGGAAGCACTTTAGTTTCGGATAGCAGTTTCGAGTAAAAAGCATTTGAGTATTGTAATAGAGAATAGGGCCCCTGATTTCTTTTACTGTTGTTATACAGGGTGTATTGCGGAAACTAACAAAACGCCCGGCTGTGGGTAGGTTTTGGTTAGACGAACAAAAAATCGTATATCGTAATGGTTTAGCTAGGGCGTTTTGATATTTTTTTTGGTAGCGGATTACATATCACCCTGTATTTTTTTAACCCTATCAGATATTTTCTTGAATAAGGCAGCAATCTACGCAGAATACTCCCAGCTATCTAAAACTGTAAAAGTCAAGGTTCCAACTCGCCAACTTCCAGAGTTATGAGTCATTTTTTGCCGTGACAACGTCTATTAAAACGATGAACGCCGGCTGCATGCAAATTTCGTTTTTATTTTATACGGTTAAATAAAAACACGATAATTTATTATCTTTAGATAATTTTTATTAAAAAATGGATTGAACTCTTCGGAGTCAATCTTTACTTTCTAACAGTGGTCTTAAGACTGAATTATTACATTTAATTTTATAACGATCAACCGAAATATCGCTGCTTACAAACACAAAGAATCAAAATATACATTTTTGTGGTATAAGCAATAATTCTGCATTTATAAAATATTTCAAGAAATTGGAAAACGGAAAACCATTTCCGGTAAATTGCTTCGTTTGCAAAATCATATTCAGTTTTTATATGGAGTTAAAATATTTAAAGGAAAAACCTTTTCCGGTTAATTGCTTGGTTAGCAATTCAATCATGGGAAAGTTGAAATTAAATTTGATAATTATAATGACATGTTGCATCGTGTTGCGATGCAACTTGATTTTGGTCATCAGTGGAGTTCAAGGACGTAACTCCTCCCTCCTTTGAACGAGGACTACCGTGAGTTATGTTTTTAATTTTTATTCCCAATTTTTTGTGTTTGCAAGTCAACGTTACAGTTAATATGAGTATAATAACAAATATTAGAGAAAAAATACTTCCATATATATAATCATTCTTTTGGTAGGTTAATTCTTTAATTTCTTTAATATTGTCAATTTGATTTATTTGAATGTCACCGAATATTATCTTTCTATTAGAGTTTTTCATATCTTCCATATAATTTGTAACTGTAAAACTATGCTTAAATTCCTTTTGATAATTACTTAAAATATTATTATCAATTTTTATACTACAATTAATAAAGTTAATTAGATAGTTGCCTTGTAATTTAAATTTACGTTCATCACAACTGCTATTAAAGTTTGTGTTGTTTTGGTTTTTAACTAATATTATTCCTCTGTCTATTTCTATAACTTCTGATTCGTTATTAAAAATTTTTAAACAATTTTTCTTAATCAAACAGTTATTACATAGTTTTAAATTTTTCAAATCTTTATTTGCTTCGTAATTATAAACTCGATCTTCAAATTTTACGATTTCCTGTGGATTAAACATTAGTTCTCTACGGCTTTCGTCGGTTATTGGAATAAGTATTGATTTTTGTAAGGTAATCATATCTTTTGGGATTCTAATTAAAAACATTACGTTTCCGTTGTTATCAATAATTGCTGTTCCCAACTTAATATTTTCTAATTTGTAGAAATCTATTTTATATTCTAAAATTTCTTCATTTGTTAATATATTGTTATGAATAATACCTAATCTCGAAGATGCTATATTGTTTTGAATATGTTCTATGTTATCTTCCAATATCTTTAATTTTAATATATAGTCTATATAAATTGTTTGTTTGTATAGCATTTTATTAGAATCGTCAATTTCGTTAATTGCTTTTAGTATTGTAGACCTATCCTTTTCGATTGTTTCTTTTAGCAACATAAATGTTTCGTTAAAGTTATTATTAATTTTAACTTGAGAATTTAGATTTTGTATTAGGTTATGGTTGTTTGTGTCAACTACATGAAAATGTTGTTCAATTTCGTATCTGTCGGTACTGTCCATAGTACCCCAAAGCCATTTTTGTATTGTTCCAACAAAATTAATTAAACCTCGCTTTTGACGATGAGGAATTATTGTTTGAATTTTATTTCTAATGCTATTTACCTGATATAGTAAAGCTACTGATTTTTCTTTTAAGTCTGATTTCTTTATGTTTTCTTCCAAATTGTCTAGTATGGTTAAAATTTCTGCAGTGTTAACGATATGTATAATAGTGTCATAGGTTTTTACTATGTTAACATTTTCTAGTTTTATTTCTGTATATCCAGAATTGCTGACAACTTTTTCAATTATGAGATGACCCTGGATTTTGGTGAACATCAGCAGTAACAGGAATATTACGAACATCCAACTCGCCTGAAAATTTATTTTGTCTTTTAATATTAGATGAATGTATGTTATGTAGGTTACTTTTAACAAATCTAGGTTGTTCTTTATGCCTAACACTTTTATAATTTTTGATATATCCTTCTACTCTATTTTCTATATAGTTCTCTCTACTTGTGTTTCTTTTTTCTATATACCTAGCCTTTTCTTTACAAAGATTTTCATAAATAGTATCTTTATTACATCTTCCCTCTTGAATATTGATGGGTTTCTCTTTTGTAGTTGAATGGTAGCTGTTATTATACCATTCAATTGCTTTACTAATTTTTTCTTTTATGTTCAGTTCTTTATTTTCTATACCTAGGATTCTAATTTTTTCACTTAGTGTATTATGGAAACGTTCTATGTCAGAGTTTCCAGTGTGGTTATTTGATTTAACTAAATGAAATGCTATATTTTCATTCCTCATATAATCTTTAATATTGATACTCTTAAATTCATTATCTGTAATTAACTTCTTTATATTACCTCTTTGTGATTTAAATTCTCTTAGTTTTTCAATAATTGTTTGGTTATTCCTATCTTCAAGGTAATAAGCTGTAGTAAATTTAGAAAACCTATCTATAAATGTTAAAAAGTTAGCTTTTGAATTTGTATAAATATCCATGTGTATAATTTCTTTGATATCTTTAGGGGTTTCAGTAGATTTAAATTTTTGTTTAATCGGATTTCTGTCGTATTTAACGCGATTGCAGATATCGCAATTGTTAATATATTTGTGTATTAAAGTTTTAAGATTGGGGTGATATATGAATTTCTTTAACCCTTCATAGTTCTCGTTTATCCCTGTGTGTCCCGTTTCATATTTATGATATTTTTGAATATATCTATAAGCTTCTTCTTCTGTGTCTATATCTTTGGCATGATATGAACATTTAAAAAATTTTATGGTTTGTATGTTGTCATATAATTGTATAATTTTCTGTTGAAGTTTATTATATTCATGATCACTTAGGTCAGTGAATATACCTATTTTCCCGACTCTGATATATCTTCGTAATATATCAGACAAATTGTTTTCTACATCTTCGGGGTTTATATATATTTTTATATTTTTATGTTTTTTTTCGTGTTCTATTGTTTTATTATTAGTTAATATTATTTGGGTTTTAAAACGATTTACAGCAGTACGTAATATAGGGATATGATTATGTAAATTTTCCTCTTGAGAATGAATTGTATTGTCAATGTCATTATCATTAATATTGTTTTCCATTGACATAATAGATATTTCTTCAGGGATTTCATCTTGTTCAATTATTTGTCTCTCTAGTATTGGCATTTCTCTATTTTGATCAATATTTTGAAATTCACCGTCTTCTCTTTGGAGTATGGGCATTTCTCGATTTTCATTGATATTTTGAAATTCGCTGTCTTGTCTTTGGAGTATGGGCATTTCAATAAATTCATTAGGAGTGTTTACTTCAGCTACATTAATTTCGTTGGTTTCTACATTTATTCTACTGAGAAAGTCGGCTACCTTGTTTTCCTTGCCGACAATATAGTCCATATTTATATTATATTCACCTAGTTTCAATAACCAACGGTGAAGTCGAGGATTAACATCTTTTCCTTTTGTTTTTGCATATAACCACTTAAGGGGCTGATGGTCTGTTAACAGATCGAATTTTACACCATACAGATATGGTCTAAAATAATTTGTAGACCATACTATGGCTAAAAGTTCTTTTTCAGTGGTTGAATATTTTTGCTCGTGTTCATTTAATGTCCTGCTAGCATAGCATATTGGGTGATTATCTTGTTGCAAGACAGCACCAATAGCAAAATCACTAGCATCCGTTATTAGTTTAAATTTTTTTCCGAAGTCTGGATATCGTAGAATAGGAGCTTCAGTAATAATTTTCTTTAATTTCTCGAATGAATTTATATAATTGATATCGTTTACGTTTATTTTTGCATTTTTCTTAAGATACTTGGTCATTGGTTGTGCCACTTTAGAGTAATCTCTTATAAACTTACGATAGTAGCCTGTAATGCCTAAAAACGATTTTATTTGTTTTTGTGTATTAGGTAATTTAAGTTTAAGTATTTCTTCTATTTTTTTTGTATTTGGTTTAACTCCTTCAGAAGTAAGAATATGCCCAAGATACTCTGCTTCTCTTCGAAAAAATTTACATTTATCGAATTGGATTTTCAGATTATGTTCTTGCAATTTATTAAATATTTTCCTTATACTGTTTATATGTTCACTTAATGTTGTACTGAATATTAAAATATCATCCAAGTACACAACGCATATTTTATTAATATAGTCTCTCAAAACAGAATTCATAAGGCGTTGAAAAGTCGCCGGTGCGTTTTTCAAGCCGAAGGGCATTCTCACAAACTCATAATGTCCTTGAGGCGTAGAAAAGGCTGTCTTTTTCTGGTCTTCCTCTTTCACCAGAATTTGATGAAAACCTTTTGCTAAGTCAAGGGTTGTAAAGTATTGCGCTCTGCCCAGTTTATCTAAAATGTTGTCAATGTTTGGAATAGGGAATTTGTCATCGATCGTGATTTCGTTAAGTTTACGATAATCGATAACAATTCTCCATTTCCGTTTTCCCGAGTTGTCCATCTTTTTGGGCACAATCCATAGAGGGCTATTGTAGGGCGAGTTACTTTCCTTTATGATTCCTTGCTTTAACATTTCCCCGATTTGTGTAGATATTTCGTTTTCGTGTACCTGGGGGTATCTATAGATTTTAGAAAATATCGGTTTGTCTGTAGTAGTAATTATTTGATGCTCTATTTCGGAAGTATTTGTTAGATGATCGCCTTCTTTGTAAAAAAGACCTTTATACGATTTTAGTAACCTAAACAACTGTGTTTTTTCTTCTAAATTTAAAGTTTCACAAAAATTTTCAAACTCATTTTCGTTCACGGTATTAACTTCTAATTGGCAAATTTGTTCCAATTTATAAGGATAGGAATTGATAAATTTTATGTAAGTATTATTAATTTCTAACATATCATTTTTATTATCAACAATACCGTTCAATGGTTTAAGTATATTTTGTCCGATTATTGCATCATAAGATTTATAATGGAATTTTGTTAGTTTCCAAATCATAAATGCATTTTCGTTAAATTCTGTAGGTAATTTAGTTTTAATTTCTTTGTATATAGGTGTTCTATTATTAATAGAATTGATAATTAGTGGTTTATTTAAAAAATATCTTTTATATTGAGGTAATTTGTTTTCATTTAACAGAGAAGTTGTAGATCCTGAATCAATTAAAGCTTTAATTTTATCGTCACCTATCGTTAATTCTACTATCGGTAGGTAAAACTGTGAGGTGTTGACTGAAAATTTGCTTCATGTTGGATATGATCTACATCCATAGGCTCTGGTGTACTATGGGTATTTACTTTGTTAATATATGAATTATTATAATGGCTTTTACGAGTCTGTATAGAATTATTTTGTCTCTGTCCACTGTTATAATCTCGCCGCGATGGTCCGAAGTTCTGACTTTGAAAATAATTACTATAATTTTGTTGTGGTTGTCGAAAATTCTGTCTTTGAACGTAATTATTATAATTTTGTTGGGGTCGACCGAAATTTTGTTTAAAATTATTGTTGTTGAAGGTATTTCTAAATCTTTCTCTATTGTTTACGAAATTATCTTGATACTTATTCCAATTTCCGTTTTTATTTTGATTTATTTTAATTTTGTCTCTAATTAACCCTAACGTTTCTAATAAATTATACGCTTCACGTAAACTTTTTATATTTTTATTTATGATTATAGAAGACAAATTCGCGTCTATATTGTTTAAAAATGCTCTTAAAATTATTTCTTCATTATTTTTCGGTTTAAATTCTATAGGTTTTTGTATGTCAAATTCGTACTTTTCATTAATTTTATCTAATATATTTCTTAAAGTTAAATAATATTCTCTTACTTGAAAATTTCTTGCTAATAGGGCCTCGTGGAATAGTTGATGGTAAGTCTCCTTAACGCCATATTCTTGAACTAATGCTGCCTTCATTTCTGTCCATGTTGCTTCGGGTCCCAGAGTACGGATTGTATTTAACGCTGGTCCTTGGATTTTGTTGATTATAATACGTTTATATACGTATTGTTTCACTTGAGGGTTTTCATTTAAAATTGGAAGTACTGTGTCAACTTCTCTGATGAATGAAGTTAGTGCGTATTCTCCATCTCCTCGAAACTCGTGTATACGCTGTGCGTCTTTTATTATATCATTAAGATTAATTGAAGTTCCGCTACCTCCTTGCGTTGATGGATTGTTCTGCTGTGTCATTATGTCAATTAAATGAACTCGGTTTAGATCAAATCTGTTGTAATCTTTCGAGTTCCTTGGCATATATCACACGGTTTCTATTCTTACTACACTTCTCAACACTTCAATTGTTTTATTGTACACTACTGGATTCACTCGGACAAGCACAAAATAAGAATGTTATTTAATTCACATACAAATGTTTACACATCCAATTTTCACTCAATTTAAAACACAAAATTTAAAAAAAAATTCTTTGGGTTTTGTAGATTCTACCGCGACTGCGCCAATTTCGTTTTTATTTTATACGGTTAAATAAAAACACGATAATTTATTATCTTTAGATAATTTTTATTAAAAAATGGATTGAACTCTTCGGAGTCAATCTTTACTTTCTAACAGTGGTCTTAAGACTGAATTATTACATTTAATTTTATAACGATCAACCGAAATATCGCTGCTTACAAACACAAAGAATCAAAATATACATTTTTGTGGTATAAGCAATAATTCTGCATTTATAAAATATTTCAAGAAATTGGAAAACGGAAAACCATTTCCGGTAAATTGCTTCGTTTGCAAAATCATATTCAGTTTTTATATGGAGTTAAAATATTTAAAGGAAAAACCTTTTCCGGTTAATTGCTTGGTTAGCAATTCAATCATGGGAAAGTTGAAATTAAATTTGATAATTATAATGACATGTTGCATCGTGTTGCGATGCAACTTGATTTTGGTCATCAGTGGAGTTCAAGGACGTAACTTGCACGAAAAATGATGACTCATTGTCCCGTTATGTCCCGTTATCTCCCGAAGTAATATTAAAAATTTGATTAAAATTGTCAATATTTAATTAGATTAAATTTGTCAAATTGTCAACAATAAGCAAAGCAAGCCAAACACTCTGTCTCCTAACTGGGTGCCGGTGTATAAGAAAATAGTGAACATTACACTGACGAAAACTGTGAAATGCAAACGAAAACAGTTTCCTTGCGTTCCTGCGTGTGCTATTACCATTCACAAGTCGCAAGGTGGGACGTTTACTGTAATTGTTTATAAATACTCCTCGGAGCCAACAACAGTTGGTGTACGTGGCGCTGAGTCGGGTAACGAATATAGACGTCTTGTACATCATCACGGAAAAAGATGCGCCTTTTATCTTCAAACACGGACGGGATGGGAACGACTCACAGACTACGCGAGATGTCCGTAACGAATACATTCGACTCCGTGGACACGCCCTTCAAACAATCACTTCGAAAGCAGTGAAATTTTGTGATGACGGTAACAACGCTGGGCAAACTGTAGTGACAAACCTTAATGTTCAGAGTTTGGGCGCGTTCAATAATGCAGGATGCGTGCGCAGTTGACTTATTCAGTCATTGAAAGCTTCACACTTTCAATTTCTGAATAAGTCATTTGCGCACGCATCCTGCATTATTGAACGCGCCCTTTGTCTGCGCACTTCGCCGATATTGAAACCGATCCCGTGATACCAAGATCGGATTATTTGGTATTGACTGAAACGTGGATGCGTGACAATTTTGATCCAGTTCCAATCAATAATTATGAATGTATAACCAGGCAGAATAATCGATCGGATTCTGATACAAACGCAGCTGGTGGAGTGGCAATCTATCGAAAATTAATATCAACATCCACGGCCAAAGCTCTCCACGTTGAATTGTCGGACACAACCCGTCTCATCAGAAACACAGGCCAGGTCTGCTTGGCTGAAATTACATGTTTCACTGCTGATCCAACGTTTAAAATTGTACTTGGCGCAGTGTATATTCATCCTGGAGCAAGTGTCTCAAACATTAGTGTATTGCTGCACCAAGCACTCTTTCCGTATGTGCATAACAGGCAGTATGTGCATCCGATCATGCAAGTTGATACCAATGTACCAATTCTTCTTTTTGGCGACTTCAACACAAACGTGAAAAATGATGATACATTCCTCGAATTCATGAAGGATATGTGCAATCTCGAATGCACATCAGATGTTACTAAGTCAATGTTTTCTCATGGCGTTGTCACGTAAAACTATCGTCCGTAAACCCTCTTTACAGACAACAAATTTTTTCACTAAAATTTCATCTTCAACCACCTTTTTCTCCAAAAAATACGTAATCAATATTTTTTTCCAAAATTGGAAAGCTTGACAGTTTCCTATGAATAATGTCTGGACAGCTTTTATTATACGGTATTTATTTTGAAGTTATAAGCAATTTTAATGGGGAAAAATCTCGTATATGAACTATAACTTTATGATGCAATTCACGCAACGTTGCACATACTGCTAGGACAAAGAGGGAAACTTTGACAGTTGTTTCAATTTTTGACGTGACAACGTCTATTAAATCGGTTTAAGATAGGACGCGCGTGTAAAAATGTCCCGCACAATGTCCCGCACACAAAAAAAATCATATCTCCGCCCCCATACATGTTAGGGGGGTGGTTAATGGCTCAAAATTTTCGTTAATTTATCCTCTACACGGGAAAAATACATTCATTCACCTTATTGACGTGACAACGTCTATTAAATCGGTTTAAGATAGGACGCGCGTGTGAAAATGTCCCGCACACAAAAAAAATTTGCTTCGAAATATATAATTTATTAATTGAGAAAATAATACAAAATGTAATAACAGACGTTGTCACGTTCAAATTAATAGACGTTGTCACGTTAAAATACGGACGTGATACTTGTTTTTACCAGTGGTTTTGGAAACTTGTTTCATATTTTTCTACAAAGGGGAGTTTTTGTGTGATAAAAGTTATGCAAACTTACGTTAGTTTTTTTGGTGTTAATTTACTTAATCGATTGGTTTTTTTGATAGCATGGCTTGATTCCACACAAGGGCACATACGATACGACAAGAGTCGGCTGCAAAAGTGGTTTATGGAGAAGAGGATGAGAGAAGACGATGGAATGGACGCATTTTCCCTAGTCCTCCTCACCGGAATGATCTTTCCTCTTCTCCACAAACCACTTTTGCAGCCGAATCTTGTCGTGGCGTGTGTGAGTTCGTGTGGAATCAAGTAATGTCAACTAGTTTCAATTTACATGCTACCAAATGGAATTTGAAACAAGTTTGAGTACAGTTGAAACAAAAAGATTGTAATGACTTTGCGCTTCCACCCCAGACAGTTTCATCATAGATTATTTATAACAAAAGTAGAACAAAAAACTTGCTATGAAAGGCCCTCTCAGAGGGGGGACATAAGGGGCAGTTGCCATGGGCCTCATAATTTAAGGGGTCTTAAAAACCTTCTGCCAACATCGAATCATCTGTCCATAAAAACAAAATATTTTCATTTATAAAAAAAATTAAAATTCTAAAAATAACATTACAAATAAATAATTAATATCAACATATCTTAAAATTGTATAAGCTCTTGTCTAGCCTCCATGACGCATCCTATCCTCCAACATGGCTTCTTCTATATATAGGAATTTCTGAATCATTTGCTAAAATAATAGGAGTCCGTCTTCGTTTAATTAATGGTTGGACATTTGCTAGAGATGACGGGCCTGGAACTAAAATTTTTGTGTTAATAAAAATATTGTTGACATACCAGCTAATAGTAGGTACCTTGGTCTGAAATGGCTACTATATCATCGTCGTCATCATCTAAGTTGGAAGAAAAATAACAGAAAACTATGATTTTCAATTTTTATTAAAAAGGTTTATGTTTGGAAAGTACAACTAATTTTTGCTTTGACTAATAATAGATCGAATACTCAAATGGTAGCAACGGCCCCAGGGTCCTTTGATGGTGCCGGCATATCAAAGAGATAAATCCTGGGTAACGCCATCTGCGATCTAAGGTCTACACGATCTAAGATTTTCCGATATGCTACCGAGTCCTACCTTAACCAGGTTGGGGATTGGGCGGAGGAATTCTACCGAGCTTGCAAACACCATCAGGTTAATACCGTCAAACAACATTAAAATGGTGCTCGGAGATATGAATGCCAAAGTAGGAAAAGAAGAGGAGTTCCTAGGAGGAGTTCATAGGAAAGCATAGCCTACGCAACGTTACAATGACAACAGTAGTCGATTGATCGATTTCGCAAGCTCAAACTCAATGGTAGTAAGTTCAACGATGTTCCCGCACAAAAATATCCATGAGATGACGTGGCAGTCACCAGACGGGGTAACTCAATCAAATTGACCACGCCCTAATTGAGAGAAAAGGGGCCACGAGTATACTGGACTAAGAACAATGAGAGGAGCGTGCTGTGGCTCGGAACACTATCTAGTCAAGGTGAAATTGAGAACCCGGATAGCAACCAAAACACATACGATATAGATAAGCTAAAACTGGAAGAAATAAGAGATGCCTACCAGCATGCTGTCGGACAAAACTTAAGAGAGGCAGAAGAACAGCCCAACATCAACGACAAATGGGAGCAAATCAAAAGCAGCATAAAAGGGGCAGCAGAAGAGGCACTAGGCTGGACCCCAGACAGATTAGAATTGATTGGTTTGACCAGGACTGTAGAGCCGCAATTGAAGAAAGAAACCACAGCCAACGAGACTACATCGCAAGGCCAACAAGAACAAGAATGGAAGTCTACAAGGAAAAGAGAAAAATCGCAGACAAGCTTTGCAGAAAGAATAAGAGGGAATATCTAAATAGGAGAATCTTACAGATACAGGAAGACTTCAACGAAGGGAGAATTATACAAGTGTACAAAGAAAGTCGCCAGATCACCAATAAGTTTCAGCCAAGAACGAACATCTGCAAATACATAGTTGGGAACTTGTTGGCAGATCCTGAGAGGATAAAGGAATGGTGGAGAGTATTTTCAGAACCTATTGAATCCTATCTCCATATCAAACGAGAATGCAGAGGCAGAGGCATTTGTAATTCCCCAAGATAACATCTCAATAGAACCATCAACACTCGATGAGGTACGGGAAGCTGTAAAAAGGCAAAACAGCAACAAATTGTCAGGCGCCGATGACATAGCAGCTGAGCTGATAAAGGAAGGAGGGCTCTATACGAACCTTACACCAACTCATATGCACCATCTGGGAAAAAGAAGTTATTCCAGATGACTGGAAGAAAGCGATTATATGTCCAATCTACAAGAAAGGAGATAAATTAACCTGTAAAAACTACAGAGGCATCTCACTGCTCAGCACCAGCTACAAAACCTTCACAATCCTTGTGAAACAAAAACTGGAACCTATAACGGAAGGCCTTATATCAAGCTGGTTTTTGGACAAACAGGTCAACATCGGACCAACTGCTGATCTTAAGGCAAATTCTGGAGAAAACCTGGGAAACGAATGTAGATATATACCAGATATTTGCCGACTTTCACCAGGCATATGACTCGATCAACAGAGAAAGGCTGGCTATACGAGATCTTATCGGAATTAGGAGTCCCCTTAAAGCTGGTGCAACTGATCAAATGCGCAACAAATAGCTCACCGGCGAAAGTAAGGATCCAAAATGTTATAACAGAGGAGTTCGAAGTACGACAAGGACTTAGTGTTAGAAAATGTACTTGTAAGAAAATGCACCTACTGATTAATTATTTACATTTTGTATCGAGTAGCCTCATGTCAAATATATTATATAGGAAATTTTGGAATTTCCTCATTTTATTTTCAGATTAGCTGCGAATAGGAAGCCCTTTTGTATCCTTAGACGTTACGAGATTTTATATACATTTACATATATTAAATTATATAATTAATAAATATTGTTGATCTAGATTCATTCGTGGAAATTTCCACACAAGTGGCGACCGTGACAGGACTAGATCACAAAATGGATACGTACAATAAAATCTCGTAGCGTATTAAGAACTTCGTTCACCAAGAAGATTATTTTATTGGAGGCGGAGATCTTGAAGGAAGAAAAGGATATTAATGTGATCCAAGGGTTGATGAAACTCGTAGAAGAAAAGAATCTTAATTTGGTAGATATGAATGCGAAGATTTATGAATTATTATTAGATGAAGATGCCGACGAGAGAGCTCTTGAAAAGGAAATAGCGCCGATGAATATCAAATGAGATTTACTGCGGTAAAAATGAACGTAGAAGCTTTGGAGAAAGAAACTGAGAGTGCGATTCCAGTGATACACCAAACACTAACGAGTGTTGCATCAGTGCAGAATAAGCGTCCATTTAAACTTCCACAACTTGAGCTCAAACTTTTTACCGGTGAGCTGAAGGAGTGGTTGCCATTCTGGACACAGTTTAGTAAAATTCACGAAGATGCGTCTATCGATGAAGGAGATAAGTTTCAGTACTTGACACAAGCCACTGTTCCTGGTTCGAAAGCGCGGACTTTAGTTGATAGCTTTCCTGCAATTAAGGAAAACTATTGTAAAGCTATTGAATGTTTGCGAGCGAGGTATGGAAGAGAAGAACTCTTAGTGGAATTTTATGTCAGGGACTTACTAAATTTGGTACTACAGAATACTTTATCGCAGCAGAAAATGAAACTGGCTATGTTGTATGATAAATTGGAATCAAGGTTAAGAGCGCTTGAAACTTTGAATGTAACGACGAAAAGATGCGCTGCAATGCTTATGCCTTTAATAGAGTCGTGCCTACCTGAAGAAATATTACGCACTTGGCAGCGAAGCGATGCGTATATGAAAATTTATCAAAACAGTGAACGAAATACGCCCCAAAATCGTCTTGAATTTTTAATGAATTTTCTACGAATTGAACTAGAAAACGAGGAGAAAATTATGTTGGCATTAACAGGGTTCAAAATGGAAAACACATCGAGGGCAAAACATAGTGAAAAGAAAAGGGATTTATATGAAAAATCACAAGCTGTAAGAAATATCCCCACTGCTACTGGATTATTGACAACTACGGGTGCAGGTAATTGTGTGTTTTGTGAATCTAAGCATAACAGTTCGGACTGCTCAAAGGTAACAGGAATGTCTTTAGAAGAAAGAAAGGAAAAAATAAATAAAAGACACTGCTGTTTTAATTGTTTTAAAAGTGGGCATAGGTCGCAGGATTGTTGGAGTAAATCTAGATGTATTTTGTGAAAGAGAAAACATAATGTACTGCTGTGCGACAACCTAAATTCGAACGATATTTCTAAGAGACGTGAAATGGAAAACAATGCAGCTTCTATTAAGGCAATTGAACATACATTAACGAGTACAGAAAAATTGCCGAAAGTGTATTTACAAACCTTAGTAATAAAATTAAGAGGAAACGATCACGATTATAATGTCAGAGCCATCATCGATTCTTATATTTTACGAAGCTCAGCACTAAAAATGAAGTACTTATGTATCAGAAAAGAGCATGTACAACATTCATTATTCGGTGGCATAAATACAAATTTAGTAGAACATGAGGTTTATAAAATACATTTGTCTAAAGTGGATGATAAGTTTAGGTGCAATTTTGAAGTATTGGGCCAAGAAGTAATTTGTGATAGGATTCCACCTATAAATAGAGAATCAATGCAAAAGGAATTAAATCAGTTTGACATTCAGGTAACAGATTTCAAAGAGGGACCGATCGAAGTTTTAATTGGAGCTGATGTGTTGGGCAAGTTTTTTTTTTTTTTTTTTTTATGTGACAGACTAGAGGCTTAGGGAAAGTCCCTTTGTACTGTCGACAATCTATTTTATTCGTATAGAGTGCAATGTCGAACAGCAGCTCTAGCCGGAAGATAGACAGAAGAGAAGGAAGTAACTGTCACAACCTAGCCGCGATATTTGATTCCAACTACTCACAACCATTTCGCGACTCTGACATCGGGGCGTCCGAGAACAACTCGCTGGAGTGTTATGCCTCCTGAAACGAGTTGAATCTCATCAACCAACCGATGGCATGCGCTTGGTGGAGTGGGGAAGGACTAGGGAAGGCTATGACAGGGGAATTAGGAATGTAAAGAGGGAAGAAGAAAGAAGGAAAGTTAGGTGGGAAAGGCGAAGGACCGTGGCACCACCGGGATTCGAACCCGGGACCTCTGGGGATAGCAGTCAGGCGCCTTACCTCTAGACTACCGAGGCCCCCAAGTTGCTGACAGGAAAGAAAAAGTTGTTCAATTCAGGGGCGGGTTCGTGTATGGCGAACGACGATAACCGAACGAAAAGAAATTGAAGTCGAAAAATTTTGTCGACAAAAATTTTAGCGTTCGCATAGGTCGAAAGAAAATTGTTCGTGTCCTAATGCAAAAACTCGATAACCCAAAAGCTTTCGAGTGCCTTTCGTCGGCTTCAGTCGAAAATTTTCAATTTTTTCGACTTACGCGAACCCGAGACGAAAAAAATTTTTCGTTTTCGACATACACGAACCGGCCCCAGGTGTAGTAGCAATCGAAACGAAACTTGGGTGGAAAATTATTGGTCGTGCACCAGGAACAAACCACTCAAAAAATCTTGCGACCATTGTCAATACCTTGTTAATTAAAGAAGCAGTCATTTCTGATCTGTGGTCCTTAGATGCATTAGGTATAGAGGATCCATCTGAAAAGAAAAGGAAGTCGGAGTTACAGGCAGCAGCTGAAGAACATTTCTTGAAGACCGTCGAGAAAGATCAAGCAGGGAGGTATGTAGTACATCTGCCATTTCTCGAAAATCAGCCACCGTTGTCTGATAATTATAATATTGCCGTAAAGAGATTAGCTTCGACAATCAAAAAATTAAAAGTGGATGGTTTATTTAAAGAATACGGCCATGTTTTCGATGAATGGTTGCAAGAAGGTATTATAGAAGAGGTCCCGGAAGAAGAATTGCATTTTCAATCTCATTATTTACCTCATCGTCATGTGGTTAAAGAAAATAGTACGACCAGAATACGGCCAGTCTTTGATGCTTCGGCAAAAGAAAAAAACAAAGCTAGTTTGAATGATTGTCTAGAAAAAGGAAGAAATTTAATTGAATTAATTCCCTCCATGATAACACGATTTAGAATCAACAAAATTGGTGTAGTTTCAGACATCCGAAAAGCTTTTCTCCAAATCGGTTTGGTTGATCAGGATAAAGACTTTCTACGATTCTTGTGGAGTAATGAAGAAGGTAAATTGGTAAGTTTTAGACATTGCCGCGTGGGGTGGGAGTATAGCCATCAACATCCAGGAGAAGGTTTTAATGAAACTACCAATGTGTTGGGAATAATATGGAATAAGATGACAGATACTTTAGAGGTAAATCTTGATGGTTTTGATTCTTTTGATCATTCGCAGATTACAAAGAGAACGATTTTATCAGCGGCACATAGGCTCTTTGATCCAATTGGGGTAATGTGTCCGGTATTGCTATTGCCAAAGATCGTTCTCCAACAAATTTGCGACACGAAGAGTGACTGGGATCAGGAGGTCGAGGAAGAAGTAAAGAATAAGTTTACCAACTGGGTTCGCTGGAAATTTAATCCACCGACCGCAGCTTGGTGGGGTGGATGGTGGGAGAGATTAATAGGCTTAACGAAACAGTTGTTACGACGGGTACTGGGAAGAACTTCACTGACTTGGGAGGAAATGGAAACTATAGTATGTGAATGCGAAACGGTAGTCAATTCTCGTCCGTTAACATATGTTTCCGAAGAGTGTGCAGATTTAACGCCTTTGACTCCCAATATGTTTTTACAAGAAAACACAGAAGCTGGGACACCAGACTTGAATTGTATAGAGGTTATGGACTATAATCGGAAATTACGTTATCGTAATGAACTAAGAAAAACTCTCAAGAAAAGATTCCGCTGTGAATACTTAGGTCAGCTTATTCTTCATTCTAAAAGAATCTCTCTCAGAACTGTTAAGGTGGGAGAAATAGTTCTTGTGGAAGCTGACAATTCGAAGCGTGGAGAGTGGCCTTTAGCAAGAATAGAAGAACTCATACCCGGCCGAGAAGGAGTGATTAGATTAGTAAGGTTGAAAACTTCGCCGGGAACAATGCTGCAACCAGTGCAGAAGATTTATCCGCTGGAGATTGAATTTTGTAGCTCCGCAGTAGATGACAATGTCGAATATAAACTAGCGAGACGAAAACAGAGTGTATCAAAGGCCATAAGGGGAAAATTTCAAGATGATGAAGAATCAGCGGAGGATGAAGGAGACAGTAAGGACGACAAGGAGACAGTAAGAACGACACGAAGTGGTCGCGAGAACGTTGAACGTTGTTTTTTTTTCTTTGTTCATGTAATTTTGTGTCATTCGTTAAATTTTTGTTATTTGTGAGTCAATTTCATTTGGCAATTTAATTAACTCAGGTGGGAGTGTGTTGGAAAATGCACTTGTAAGAAAATGCACCTACTGATTAATTATTTACATTTTGTATCGAGTAGCCTCATGTCAAAAATATTATGTAGGAAATTTTGGAATTTCCTCATTTTATTTTCAGATTAGCTGCGAATAGGAAGCCCTTTTGTATCCTTAGACGTTACGAAATTTTATATACATTTATATTAAATTATATAATTAATAAACATTGTTGATCTAGATTCATTCGTGGAAATTATTGAACTTTTCCACACACTTAGACAAGGTGATGGATTGGCCCCCATGCTTTTCAACCTGGCCTTGAATGGGTGGTAAGGAAAACATCAGTCCAGAGAAGTGCATCAATAGCTACACAGCCGGTACAATTAGTTGATTATGCAGGTGACGTGAACAACGTGCGAAGGTCCTTTTTGGCAGCAAAAGAAGCTTATGACGAATTGAAAGAGGCGGCAAAGGACATAAGGCCCATTCAGTAACGGCAGCAGCAACGGCAGCAATTTTGCTTTTACTAGCAATTGCTGCTGATTTTGTTGTCATATCACCACCATTAGCCAATAGGAGCAGTTTGCTGCCGCTGCTGTTGTCGTTTCTGAATGGGCCTATAGGCCTAAAGATAAACGAAGAAAAAACGAATGTGATACAACAATTCAGAGAAGGAAGATTTAGAATGGAAAGAAATATGTATAACCATCGGCGAACATAACCTAGAAGTAGTCGATAAAACAGTATTCCTTGGGTCTGCAATTACAAAAAGAAACGAAGAAAAAGAAGAACTAACGAATACTACTGGCTAATAGAGCCTTTTATGCCCAAAAACAAATCCTGCACTCAAGATTTGTACACAGGAAAACGAAACTCTCACTCTACAAAACAGTAATACGACCAGTACTGTGTTATGGTAGCGAGACTTGGACTATGAACGCACGAGGAACGCGTCAACAGGTTTGACAGAAAAATTCTCAGATGCATAATAGGCCCAACGAGAGAGGATGGAATATGGCGGAGTTACAGAACTCTCAACGTTTATAAAAATCAACAGACTAAGACTAGTCGGCCAGGTAACCAGGATGGACGATAACCGTATTCCAAAACCACTTATGGTGGCAGAAATTTCAGGAAATAGACCAGTAGGTAGACCCAGAAGGAGATGGGTGGACTCTGTGACGGCTGAAGCAGAGACAATGCTCAATATTCGGAACTGGAGAACTGCTGCAAGGAACCGTCAAACTTGGAGAAATGTCCTAGAGGAGGCCAAGGCTCGATTTGGGCTGTAGCGCCATTGGATGGATAGAATAATAGACTAATTTGCGTATTAATCAAATTATTTTTAAATAAACCGTTATACTATAGTCAGTCGAAAATTTTATACTTATTAGAATAAATATTTTACTATCCCCATAATATGACATCAGTTCTGTTATCTAGCTAGACCGCTGACAAGGAGGTCATTTATTACTATCAGAAACACGATAGTTCTAATAAACAAGGATTTTTTAAATTTGCAATGAAACTAAACATCATAATTCAACAAATTATCCATACCTGATGCAACAATTGGCCGAGACCTACTACGTTTCCTATTGGTAACTGAAAAACAAGAAAATAAAACCTACCCAAGAACTATTGAATGTTAACTTACCTTTAGGCTGAATAGGTACTGGGCTTTCATCAGTACTTTCAGATAATATCTTACCTGTGGGCTGAATAGGTACTGGGCTTTCATCAGTATTTTGAGTTGTCGGTAAGTATTCTATCGCATCTGAAGATGATACTTCTGATGATTGCATTAGGCTGACTAATTTTCTAGAATCCTTTCTTCTCATTGCAGTTGGATTTATCTCTCTCAATGTCTGCTGATTTAATGGATTTCTAGGTGTTTCTAAGAGAAGTCTATCGCAAATGCTACCAGAACTATCCCGTTGACTACTACTAAGACTACTTTCTTCTTCATTAATGATACTGTAGCGTGAGGTTTGTGATGTAGTTGACCGTATATGCTCAACGGTTCTTTTAACTAAAGCTTGAATTCTGTCGTAGCATCTTTTACAAAATATATCATTGGTCTAAAGTACTTATTGTTGAATAATTATGATTATGAAACACAAATTACAAACCGTAACTTCTGGATATTTACTATGGGTTAGTTTAAAGGCATTTTTCTTCAACGTTCTCATTCCTTCTTCTTCCACTTTACAAAAAAAGCATGGCATTTTCGTGACTTAACTTTAAAGATTTATTGCAAAATTAGGAATCTGTAAATTAATGAGTAATCATTAAACTTAAAATACAAAATAAATTCATAAAAAATCAATTTATTTTTGTTATATTATTTTAATTACAATTGTTGGGAGTTTTAAGAATACTAACATTGGGTGACTCATAATTTGAAAGTAAAAACCAATAATAGTAATCCCGAGTACCGACGCGTCGATGGAGGGCGAACGGCTAACAAAGACCTCGGAAGGTGGTGGCACCCGATTTGTCACTTCTGTCAAAACCCGAGAAAAGTCACTACAGACGAACACCTAGCAGACCTGTTAGCAAGTCCTAAGCCCACCTCCCCGCGGTGCCCCCTGGGGTACTTCTTCGGAAGGAGCTAACGGGAGACCCGCGAATGGCGAACTCTCTGCGCCACAAAACAGAGTTTTAAGTCGGTTGGGCTGAGGGTTAGCAACCCGCTCCCATAAAAAACATCATTGCTACGAATCAGCAAACTATGCCTCGGCCGGATGGACAACACGACGAAGACCTTTGCTTTTCGAACAAGGACACGAATCGGATCATGGAATGTGAGAACACTGATGGCTGAGGGACGGCTGGATGAAGTCTTCAACGAGATGAATTGATATAAAATCAAGATCATGGGACTCAACGAAACCAGATGGTCCGACGGGAGGGAGTATATCTGCCCAAACGGTGAGTCCTTCTTATATTCTGGTAGAAACGAAACTGAAAGCCGTAGGAGTGGGGTTGGCGTAATACTCACCAAAGAAGCCAGGTCCAGCCTTATTAGTTGGTCACCGGTTTCTGAGAGGATTAATAGCGTGCATCTGTGTACCAGACTAAGAAGTACTATGCTAGCCCAATGCTACGCTCCAACTGAAAACGCAGACGACGATATCAAAGAAGAATTCTATACGTGACTGAATGAGGTTTTTCGCTCTATTCCAAGGGAAGACATCATTTTTTTAATGGGTGACTTGAACGCACAGATCGGCCCCAACAAGACCGGCCTTGAACACACAATAGGAAATCAAGGCATAGGCCAGTTCAGTAACAGCAACGGTGAGCTTTTCGTTGACTTTTGAAGTTCCCATGGTAGGTGGAACCCACTTTTGTTGTTACAAAAAATGCACAAAGGGACCTGGGGTAGAACGATGGTAGAACGAGAAACCAAATAGATCACGTGGCCATCACTTAGAGATGGAGAACTATTCAAGAGGATGTCAGGAGCTTTAGGGGAACAGACACTGGGAGTGACCGCCATTTGATAGTAGCAACTATTCGCCTCAAAATCGCCACAATCAGAAACTTCAGACCGTAGTTTAACGTAGACCTTCTACAGGACAGCATTAAAAGGCGAGACTTTGCTGGGGATGGGAAACTACAACAAACCTTAAGCCAGCCAAGAGTTTCTGACGAAATTAACATTAAAGAGCTGTGGAACACAACAAAGGGCGCTATATTGTCGGCAGCGGAAACAAGCATCGGTTATGTCGAAAGCGGGTTTGCACAGGAACCACAAGAAAATAGCAATAATGCATAGCCATTAAGAATCACCCCCCGTGCACCATCCAAAACAGAAATATTACTCGCAATTCATGCAATGGCCAATGGTAAAGCAGATGGAAAAGATGGCATCCTGCCAGAATGTTAAAAGCCGACTCAAGCCTCATAGCAGATGCGCTACAGCCAATCTTGGAAAAAGTATGAAACACCTATACCTTTCCGGAGGATTGGGCAGAAGGAATCCTAGTCAAAATAATGTACACAATATGTGACATTATGGATTCAGAAAGGACCGCTCCTGCATAGACCATATTAACACCTTGAGAATCATAATGGAGCAGTCTTCTGAATTACGATCCCCCATGTACCTTGCATTCATAGACTATGAGAAAGCGTTCGATTTGGTCAATAGGAGGCAGGCACTACGGCAACGTGGACTCCCTGATAAAATAATAGAATTGATAAAAGGTTTATACAACAATTCCAAATGCAGAGTACTTCACAATGGAAAATTGTCCGACAGCTTTGAGGTGAGTTCAGGAGTACGACAAGGATGCCTACTTTCGCCTTTACTATTTCTTACAACGACATTCTTTCCAGCGCTCGAGATAATAGAACAGGCGGCATACAATGGGGATTGCTAGACCTCCTTAAGGATCTGGACTACGCGGATGATATCTGTTTGCTGGCTCACAGACATCAGGGCCTCAAAAACATGTTAAACAATTTGGCAACAGAAAGTATTCTAGCAGGCTTAGGGCTAAATCCGAATAAAACCAAAGAAATGCAGATAAATGCCAACACCCTTGAGCGCAAGGATTCCGTCGAGCCGAAAGAGCTAGAACAGCGTGGAAGAGAACCCTATTAACGTAGGCCGCAGCAACTCAAGATCCTGGTCGGAGCTGAGAGCTGTCGCACAAAACAGAGTCCGCCGGAGGGAAACTGTTTCCACTGTTCCCACTGTTTCCTATGACCCATGAGGGATTAAAGTGGAATAAGAGGAATATGTACAAATTTAAACAAACTAATTCTTCCTCTGACTACAAATATGTTTGTATCCGAAAAACGCTACAAGAAAACATCAACCGTTAATATCCACTGGCCCAGGTGTAAGTGCGGCTTTTTCTGGAGACTGATTTTGATATTACCCAAAATAGTAAGTTTAATTAATACTAAAAACATAGATTTATCTTAATTACCTCAATTTTAAATATAATTATTCTAAACATCCCTTGGGGCTTCGTTCCCAGTACATCATTGATATATAGCCACTAGCTTGTGCATTTTACAATCACTATGTTTACTTTTTGCTTCTTCAACTGTTTGATTCCTGTGCCCTAATCGCAACACTTATTATACACCAGTTAAGAAAACTATTGTGAGGCTTGTAGCTGTATAACACACCAATTTTTTAAACACTTAACAGAAGTTATTTCAAAAACAAATCGAATCCTTCATGCTTTTATCCGCTATCTGACATTGTTTTGAACCGCTCAAATCCCGCCTTGTTTGTTGATGACAGGCAATTTTTAAGGCAATGCAATTGGCAGCAGCGAATATCATTACCAGTTGGTTTTGAAATGATTGCATAATGCCCGTATGACGCTCGCTTTTGTTTTCGGCTGATAAATCTGCTAGAAAAACTAATTTTGCGAAAAAGATAGAAATATTCTGCGAGAAAGAGTCGCATTGATTTATTATTTTTTGAAATATGTTTTGACAGTTATATGTTATTGGTTGTTATAACGTAAGTCATAACGTATTTAATATTTAAAAAAAAAAAAAACAGTCGAAAAATCAAGAAACGTCAAAAAATATTGAACTTTTTTTTTCAATATTTTCCAGTTGAACTGCTAGAATGCCTATGGCAATTCCTTTTTTCCATTCAAATTTGGTCAAATTTGTTGGTCACTCACTGCATTTTAAATTTCCTATGCTAACATTTCCTCTCACTCTAATCAACAGATTTATCAGCCGAAAAAAGCGAGTGTCATAAGGGCATAACGAATAACGAAAAGCAACATGGTAGTTGTTGTAGTTGGCACCGGTTTTTTTTCCTGCCCAAATTTCACTAGCAATCCCTCTTATAACAAAGCCCATAGCTTATTTATTTTATATATCTTGGTTTTTGTATTTTGAAGAATGTTAATTGTGTTATTAAAATGTGTCAAACTGACAAGTTCACCATCAAGAGAGACGTGCAAAAAGTCATGATCTCGCATTTACTTATATTAAGCACAAGGTTGTTGTTGGAACACCAAGAATAGAAGGTGTTTAGATCTGCTTGCAGAAGTTTGCAATCCTCTATACTCCTTATATGGCAATACAGTTTGATGTCATCAGCGTAAGCAAGGATTTTACAGTGCCTTAGCTGGGTAACAATATCGTTAATTGATAAAATAAAAATAAGAGGGCCAAGATGACTACCTTGCGGGACTCCAAAGGACGCTTCAATGTTCTTAGATTTGACTCCTCGGAATAGAACCTGGTAGGTTCTGTCGGTTAGGTACGACTGGAACCATACCACAAGGGCATGCGGAAAGCCTAATTTCTTTAGTTTAAGAACTATAATATAGTGGGAGAGCTTGTCGAAAGCCTTACTGAAGTCTGTGTAAACACAGTCAGTTTGGCAGCCAGTGACAAAGCCTCTACCTGTGTGTGAAGAGAACTCCAGTAAATTAGTAGCAGTGGAACGGGCTGCAAGAAAACCACGTTGGTTTGTTTAGATAAGTCTCTTGCAGATAGGGGCGATAGCAGAATAAATAATAGATTCGAATATATAGATGCTTTAATCATACCTTTTCCGAAAGTCGCTAACTGTCTCAAGATTGGGGCTACCTTAGCTGTGACCATTATCGCAACTGGAGAACAGCGGCTGGGTGGTCTTGCTCTTTTGAGTATTCCCAGGGAAAGCGACATAAACGCCTAACGAAGTAATCAACAAATTCGATGAAAAGCGAAAAAACATAGAACTGTGACTTTTCCCCAAGCATTGCTCCGGAACCATTGTACCCCAGTCAGTCACTTGGGCTCACAAATAATTTGCCAAAAGTCCATAAAGCCAACTGACCGGCCACTCGAGTTATGGAAGGTTTAAGGTTACGAAAATCAATTTTTCTCAAATATCTCGTAAATTATCGGTTTTAAGCAACTTTTGGCTTAGTAAAGATTGTTCGTGAGATGAATCTGCATAAAAATGTCCTATACGAAATTTACGTAGAACCAATGGTTTTTAAGATATGGGTTTGTGAAAACTCGGGCATTGCACTACATTCTTTTCCACACCACCTTTGAAGCTGCGTTTTTACACGGTATCCCTAGTAGGGCTAGTCCAAAGGTTAGCAAGTATGAAAATCCAGTTGCATTTTTCGGAGGTTTGTGTATAAAGTGGCTGGGCTATTGATCATGTATGTCAATAATAACTGCATTTCTTTACGTGATGTATTTGATGTATTACGTTTATTTAATATGTTAATCTGATAATCAGATTCATATAATAATTTAATTAAACATAAATAATGACAAATAATAGTTTCAGTTTAATAATAATAATTGATTTATATATTTTTACTTGGTAACGATATACTCTTTTTTAGTACACATTTGACATTTATATAAGCATACAAAAAAAAATTTCCAAATTAAAGTTAACTTCACGCTTATACCGCAGTATTTGAAAAAAATCGAGTCCGTGTGCGGTGGGTCCCTTTTCTTTGCGGCTTTTATTTCTATAAAATTTAAGAAGAAATTAAGTTAAAAAAAAAAAACAATTATACTGTTTGCATTTAGATAAAAAACAAGAAAAAATTTAGTAAAAATGTCTGCGCAAATAGAAAGAATTAAAACGGCAGTGGATGAATCATTATGTGATGATACAAAACCGTGGACAAAAGTATTCGAAATTCTAGAAGTAAAAACTGGATTGCCTCGCTTTTATGCATTTATCGGTAAGAATAATTGATTTTTATTTGTTTTTATGTAATTACACCCCCTTATTGAGTGATTACAAAGCAGCACTTTCCATTTCAATATTTTTATGCCGAACCATGGCAACAGTAGTGATAGGGACATACACGGATGGTAGATGCAATAAACACGATGGACTTGTTAAATAACATTTGATCACATGAGAATTGTAAAGAGAGTCTCAATTAGATTAGCGTGACACGTTGTTGAATTATTGAATTTACCTGAAAATCATTGTGTGGACGCAGAGCGAGTGGAGAAGAGAAAATTTCGCTTCGATAACGCGCAAGGCCATGATAAATAATTCACTGTCAAGGCCAGGCCGCTTGCTAGCACGAAAAACATTTCGATAGTTGTAATATTTTAAAATAGTTCTCATGCCCATAATATTTGTAAATTTTTTCTACTTAAGATCTTAACATTATTTTATAATTAGCTCTTCCCCTGCTGTTTTTTTTCTACCACAATACCAAAGTCCACCGGTTTTTTCCTGTTGAGGTGGCATTTTTTTTCATTCAGTGATGCTACTACGTGCCCTCGTAGAACTCCCAGCTAGAATTTCGCAAATCAATAGAGCTGTGAATAATATCTGGCTTAAGATCATCAATATTCAATTTACGAGATTATTGACTGCCGCCAGAGACATTCTTGCATTTCATAGAAGAGCCGCGATAGAGACATTCGGATCAGATTTAGAGTTATTTTTCCCGGAGCACTTCAGGCTCTTAAAATTTTTATTTTTAGACAATTAGTCTTGTTTCTTACAAAATGCCTTAAAATGTTTTTGATTTTTCTAAATGAAAAGAAACGAAATAATCTCAGCCCCAAGAATAGATGCTGTGGACAATAATATTTTTAGAAGGGTCGAAACGCATCCGGTAAAACAAGATGTTATTGTTAAGGTAGCACGGTACAAATTTTGGTGGCCCGGGTTTGAATTGTTTTGAAATAAATATTTTTAAATGGATAATAAATTTCAAATAGGTAAGGGATAAATTTAAAAAACTAACTATATATTTCCAGTCCAATTCATTCACTTTATCCCTTGACTTCCTCAAGTTCAAATAGAAATCAACAATATTACCGTTTCCACATTTAATATTAATCTAAAATAATAAAATACGTCAAAAATGTTTTTTTTTTAAATATTTTGTCAAGAAGAGGGAAGTCATTACAAAAAATAGCCTTAGTAACACGACTTAAAAAAAAATAATGAATTAAGAATTTGGGATGTTTCTGATTTTGTGGACCTTTGCCAAATTTGATGCAATTTACTGACAATCCCATCATTACTCATGACTTATTTTGTTTTTATATTTTCAGAAAAAGTGTTGAAAATAAGGAAATTTCCTTGGAATTTCTTTGTTGTGTTTTTAATAATAGACTAAAAAGCAAAAATGCAAGCTTTATTTTTCACATTTAAATGCATCACCAAAATTTAAAAATAAATCTATCCATTCAGGCCTTTACTTCCTCTAGGGTATTTCTCCAAGTTTGACGGTGCCTTGCAGCATGTCTCCAGTTCCGGATGTTGAGCATCCTAACTTTTCTCTAACACTCATTTCAAACTCGAAACTCGGATCAGCGGGTGCCGCGGCCAATATTATGTCCGTTGACTTCGGTTTTGTGTTGACTTTTGTAACGTGCGTGGACTTCATGCGAATTTTTCTTTCGTCGAGCTTTTTGCAGACATTCAAAATTTACATCTATGACCCTGTTTAGATGTTGCGCTTTGTCGCGCGCTTTGAGTCGCCTCAAAGCGCACATTTGTTTAGACGATTCGCTTTGAGCCCAGTCGCTTCCTTTACAGCTGGAACAAATGGAATAAAAACAATTTGCATAATTTGCTATCTACGAAGTATTGGCGTGCTTTTATAAAGTGTGATAACAATTTTTGCCATATCCAGAGTATTTCCGTTTTTTAAAATAAGAAAAGTGATATGGTGTTTTTGTAAATTGCCAAAATAACGTTTCTTAAAAGTTTTCTCGCACGTGTTTTCACTTAGAAGGCTGAAACGAAAGTGAAATGGAACACGAAGATGGAACAAAATGAATTTAAAACGCCAAAAAGCGCAAGTGAATCCCTTTCTGATCAAGACTCACTTCCCACCGCCCCGAAACCTCCCCGCGCCCACAAATTTCGTGAGGCACTTGCGCTGAAGCGCACCGTCTAAACAGGGTCAAATTGTGGATCAACCCACGATAGTCCCCGAAGTGGCTGGTCAAGGAGCCCATCTCCTTGAGCTCTTTCTTACTTCTCATCAGGCGCGATACTCCGTAGAAGTGGATTCACCTCTTGGAAATTCCGACAACTGTCTAATCAGTGACAACTTTCCATACGAATTTCCCACCCCACCCAAACCAGCTAAGGGAACTTTATGACATTACGGAAAGACCAATTGGCTAGGGCTTATCAATTTTTTCAAATCCGCTGATTGGGACCGGTGTTTGTTAAATAAAGAGGTAAACTCTGCAACTTTCCGTATCAACAGGATTATACAGGCAGGATTGCATTTGTTCATTCCCCATCCTACTTAATCTATGAAGGCGAGGCAGAACAGATGGATTAATCGGCAGTGCACAAATACTCAAATGGCACCAGTGTTTCTGGCAAAGACGCTGAGCTTTTTGCAGATATTAATAATTTGCACCAAATTGTCAACCGGGAAACGCGTGTCCCAGACGTTGAAGGTCACGGAGCCCATCTCCTTGACCTGTTTCTTACATCACACCCATCACGGTACTCCGTCGAAGTTGGCTCACCTCTCGGTAACTCGGACCATTGCCTAGTCAGCGCTAATTTCCCATACTCATTTTCTACCCTTACTAACACAGTTCCTAAAAAAACTGTTTGGCACTATGGGAAAGCCAACTGGT